>JAJIBD010005711.1:0-128634 GCA_021461705.1 Cryptotis parvus
TCTGACTTAAGTGAGAACCATTCTAAACACCTTTATTCACTTGAACATTTGAAAGTTATTATAGACTATCATTTGGTGTACCTTTTTTATTTTTAATTCAGAAAATACTTTATGAAAGAAAAAAAAAAGAAAGGTAAAGGGCAGGAAACCACTTGTGACATGAGAAGGGGTCTCCTAAGCTGGATTCCTCATTGGACTAATTTCAATGTAGTTGTTTCAAGGAATAATATACAGAAGAAGGAGATGAAGGGGCCGGAGCGATAGCCCAGCGGGTAGGGGCGTTTGCCTTGCACGCGGCTGGCCCATGCCGGCCCGGGTTCGATCCCCAGCATCCCATATGGTCCCCAAGCACCGCCAGGAGTAATTCCTGAGTGCAGAGCCAGGAGTAACCCCTGAGCATTGCCGGGTGTGACCCAAAAAAAGAAAAAAAAAAAGGAGATGAAGAGCTCCAGCCAATAAATGCAGCAGTCAGAAGATACACTTTATCGATTGTGTTTTCCATCTCAAACAACATCAAGATCACTGAGTGCAGATTACCATAAAAGATGTAATAGTAGTAGCTGGACAGCTTAATGAATTGCTTGCAGGAGGTCTGGGTTCCATCCTCCGTAAGAAGCATATGGTCCCTCTGAGCACTGTCGGAGCAGTACCCAGAGCTTGATGTAGCCTCCAAGTGCCCCAAGGCTGCTCCACCAAATATACATATATTGTAATTATTAAAAAATTCAATGATGCTGGGATTACTAAAATGTGACAGACATGAAATCAGCACATGCTACTTAAACAATAGAACAAAGGAGACTTGCCGTACAGCACTGCCCTAAAGTTTTAATCTGTAAAACAGACAGTATGTAAAGCCCATTAAGTGCACTGAGATTAGTTATGCCTGCACATCTAAACCTACCCCAATTCGGCTCCTATCCTTACTGTTGCTAAACAGCACTAACCATCAACCCAATATCAGCTGCTGAATTTGTCAGCAAATCCTTCGGGTCCTAATTCAAAAACCTCCATATCAATCTCCACTGACACCACCTTGTTTCAGGGCACCATCGTTTCTTCCTCTAACCACCGGACTCCCTGATTCCATTCTGTGTTTTTTACCCTAGAGTCAAAGTGATCCATTCAACACTCTCCAAACATTCCTCCTCTGAAAATTCGTAACAGCTCCAATCATGCGTGGCATAAAGTTCAAATGCCTTAACATGGCCCATGCGGTCCGATGCAGTAGGTCACGTAACCTCCTCGGGTTTTATCCTGTGGCCTTCCCATGGCCCCTCTGTTTCTGTCATGCTAACCTCCTTTTTATTCCAAGAACTAATTGGTAAGCTCTTTCCTGCCTCTCTAGCTTGAAATGTATTATTTCACTCTTTGAATGTCTGATTCCTTATAATATTTCAAATTTTAGCTAGAATTCCATGTTCTCACAGAATTCTTTCTTAACCACCCCTAACAAGATGCCTACAATCCGCATTACATAAATACAAATACAAAAATCTGTATTTTTTTCTGTTTGTTGTTCACTGAAGGAAGAGGTTGTTTTCTTCCCTACTAGAATTTAAAGACAATCTCTAATTGGCTCACCATCCTATTTCTAACTCAGCATAGTGCGTGGCATATAACAATAAGACCAGAAATAGTACTTTGGAGTAAGGTGTTTGCCTTGTAGGAGGCTGATCCAGGACCAAGCCCTGTCGTCCTATATGGTCCCTTAAGCAATGTCAGGGCTTCCTGAGGCAGAGCCAGGATTAGTTGTTTAAAAAAACTCACTCTATGTTTTCCATTTTTCCAGAATTAAAAATGCTTTAATACTAACCCAGAAGTACAGTAGAGACTCAGAAATAAAAGAAAATTGAAAACAACAGACTTCAGCTTCTTTCTCTTACACCTACAAAGGAATCGATTCTTTTGATGGAGAGTATTCCTATTGCGTGAAATGACTATTCCAAAAGTTCACCTGTAAGTCTCAGAATTCAGATTCACTACGAAGAAACATTATGAATAAATTAGGCTCCAAATCAAACCATCATCCAAAGCAAATCACTCTGCATTATTACATCACACAAATCACATATCAAAGTGTTTTGAGAAGCGATGACTGTTTCAACCCCAAGTGTGAGGAAAGCAGAGCGCAGCGGTAGCTGTGAGTGCAGGAGGGAGGGCAGAGCGTGGCTGCGACAAGGGCCTCCTGCTAACACATGCATCGGCCGCACCCTTGTCATCATTCTACAACCTCCAGGAATCAACCTGGCTCCTTCTTCCTCTCGGCTACACTGTGCTGTCTTAGGCCGAGATTTCTTTTTTCTTTTTCTTTTTTCTTTTTTTTGCTTTTTTGGGTCACACCCCCGGCAATGCTCAGGTGTTTCTCCTGGCCTTGCACTCAGGAATTACTCCCTGGCGGTGCTTGGGGGACCATATAGGATGCTGGGGATCAAACCCGGGATGGCACGGGCCGGCCATGTGCAAGGAAAACATCCTACCTGCTAGGCTATCGGCTCCGCCTCCGTGGGATTTCTTTATTTTACTGAGCTACTGACAATAATTTAGGTTTTTGCTTTCCCTCAATTCCAGAAGCAAATAAACAACTCTTCTAATGTTTCTAATGAGATGTTATTGTCAATAAGGTTAAAGAATGTATCTACTAATAAAATTAATTCTAAAGGACTATTAAAATTATCACTGTAATCTCATCCCTAATATTTATGGGAATACAAAGGACATTGGATATTAATTTTACTACTTATTCACTTAGACTTTTGTTCTCAGGAACTCACCCCTCTGCGTTTCTCTTCCCACAAATTACTTTTAATTTCAGACATGAAGATGCTAAATATCCCCTTCATCTTATTCTTTTTTTTTTTTTTTTTCTTTTTGGGTCACACCCAGCGACATTCAGGGGGTTACTCCTGGCTCTGCACTCAGGAACCACTCCCTGACTCCTGGCGGTGCTCGGGGAACCATATGGGATGCCGGGGATCGAACCCAGGCCAGCACGGGCCGCCGCATGCAAGGCAAACGCCCTACTGCTGGGCTATCACTCCAGCCCCTTATTCTTATCTTCTGCCTAATCACTTAAACCATCAAAAAAAAGGAAAGAGGAAGCAAACTAGATAAAGACCTTTCTTTTCTTATAATCAACAAGAGTTAATAAATTTAGTAAGTACCATATTCCAGATACCAAACTAGACCATGGAAATCTAAAATTATTAATTTAAGGATGTCTATCTTAGAATCACTCAAGAGACCAAGAAATAGACAAGTAAAATAAACTAAAGAGAATAAATCACAACACAGTATATAATTTTTTTCATAGCATATAATTTTTAATGTGAAAGATTCATTAGACTCAAGAAGAGTGACACTTTGCATAGGTCTTATGTGGAGTTGTAAAATATGTTCATAGTAACTGTACTATAGACTACAGAGGCTCTCAGACTTTTTATAGAGGTGAAAATAAAGGGATAATAGAGACTGAACCAGAGGAGAGCAGAACCTAGCAGAAAGAAATGCACTATCATGCTCGGGCAGGACCAGACCTAAGGAAGAAGCTAAAGGGAACAAGAAGGAGTCAGGTCTAAATGACAATCAGAATACTGATTGTCATTAAAATAAATAAAAATTGGAAGCTGAAAAAGAAAACAGCTTGTTTGAGAACCGAATAGACACACTAAAATTTATTTACTAACGTTTAGTATGTACCAGTGATGCTTAAGCTTCTCTTAATGGTCATAAAAATGTTAAGTGAAACTTTTACAAATATTTATAGAGATCAGAAAAATGAAAGCACAAAGCTCACCTCACTCAGTTAATAATGAAGTTAATGTAAATAGATGTCAGTATTCTTTTTTTTTTTTTTTTGGGTCATACCCTGCAATGCTCAGGGGTTACTTCTGACTCCTGTACTCAGGAATGATTCATTTATTGTCTGTCTGTCTGTCTGTCTGTCGTCTGTCTGTCTGTCTGTCTGTCTCTGTCTGTCTGTCTCTGTCTCTGTCTGTCTCTTCGCCTGTTATCCCTTTTTGGGTCACACCCGGCAATGCTCAGGGGTTTCTCCTCGCTCTGTACTCCGAAATTACTTCTGACGGTGCTCAGGAGACCATATGGAATACCGGGAACCGAACCCGGTCGGCTGTGGGTCGGCTGTGTGCAAGGCAAACACCCTACTCGCTGGACTATCACTCCAGCCCCCTCAGGAATTACTCTTGGCGGTGCTCGGGGGCCATATTGGATGTTGGGTATTGAACCTGGGTCAGCCACGTGCAAGGCAAGCTCCTCATCTACTGTGCTATCGCTCTGGCCCCAGAACTTAATATTTGTTTTCTTTGGGGCTTTTTGTTTGTTTTGGGATGTTTTGTAGCTTATTTCCTTTCCTATTACCCTCACTGCAATGACCAAAGACTGCTCTTGGCTCTGATGCTCTCATACTTAACTGCAGTGTTTACTGGTGGTCGCACAGATTGGGGTACTCTGGAGATGGTAGATCACATAGGGCCGTACCAAGAAACAAACTCTTGGGCTCACGGGCCTCAAGCTTGCAAGGCAACTCTACTTTTTTTTTCCGTCACTGAGCTATCTACAGGACCCCAGAAATAGGATCTAGAAACCAATCAGTAGAGTTTCAGAAGAAGAATCTTTGTAATTTCCACTAACAGTGATAAAATAAGACAGGTTTGAAGTAGTGTTAAGGTCCACTTTTACTTCACAGGAGATTCCTCAGATTATCCTCTATTCTTCTCAGGAAGGCAGAAGCTCCCAGCAGCGCTTTGAGGCCCAGAGAAGGACACGCGGTGCTACAGTGGGGAAGAGGAGAGCCCGCAGTGCCTGCCCTTCAGTCCAGGCCCATCCGCAACGCACGTACTGCCTCTGAGGTCACTCCCTGCCCTAGCTGCCAGTCCTTAGAGGAAGTGCTGGTGTGATCAACAAGATAAGACTGGGGTATTTACAGGGAAATGTATTTGTATGAAATGAAGTAGAAATACCCCTTGCCAGAAAAATCAATGAGAAGTGAGATGATAATGATATGCTATTGTTTCCATTCCCTTTCCTGCCTCAATTTAAAGGACTCCTAGGGGGTATGCTGTTTTTGGGTTGTTTTTTTTTTTGTTTTTTTTTTTTTTTTTTGCGTTTTTGGGTCACACCCGGCGATGCTCAGGGGTTACTCCTGGCTCTGCACTCAGGAATTACTCCTGGCGGTGCTCGGGGGACCATATGGGATGCCGGGGATCGAACCCGGGGCCAGCACAGGCCGGTCCCTGCTGGACTATCGCTCCAGCCCCTAGGGGGTAGGTTTTAATGGTGAAGACAAAGGGATACAACATGGTAAAATTCTGGTGTGTCTTAAAACAAACTTTCCACTACCCTGACGTCCTCAGTTTGTGCACTTCCTGCTTCATTCCACAGGGATGCCACCAGACAGAGTAAACAAGAAAACAGAAAGGTTCTCAGAAACCAGATCTGTCCACTGGGGTTAAGTGAGTTTACCCCCAGACGCCCACATTCCAGCGGTCGAGTTGTTCAATTTCCGGCATCCCATATGGTCCCCTGAGCACCGCCAGGAGTAATTCCTGAGTGCAGAGCCAGAAATAATCCCTGAGCATTGCTGAGTGTGACCCAAAAAGCAAAAAAAAAAAAAAAAAAAGTGTTCACATCCAACAACAGGTACACTGATCATGAAGATGTGGTTATATATATATATATATATATATACTATGTAGCTGTAAGGAATGGTGAAATCATATAATTCACTGCAAAATGGTTGGAACTATTATATTAAATAAAGGAAAACAGAAAGGTAAACACAGGCTGGTATCACTTATTAGTGATACTTAGAATAACTGGGTAAGTAAATGCAAGGGGTCTGCCTAGACCACCCTCAACCCCAGAGTATAGGGAGAAGGAAAGAAATAAAGTTGGGGGCGCTGATGAGAGGAAACAAGGCGCAAGAGGATTCAGTCATATTGGCAGTGTTAAGGAATGACACATCTAAATATTCTAACCACACAGTCGATATGGAAACCGTAAGACCCAAACTTTATCAACCAAACTGAAAAGGTGCTGCGCTAAATGACAGACTCGGTGTGGATGACAGGAGCGGGAAGCTGGGAGCACTGATGATGGGAAGTCGACAATGGTTGGCAGGATCTGGGCCGGAACACTCTATGTCTAAAATCCAACTGTGAATGACTCTGTAAATCACAGCGCTTCAATAAAAAAATTTTTTTTTAAAGATATTGTTAGAATGGATGGAGCTGGAAGAATAGCTCAGTGGTTGGGCCAACTTCCTTGCTGCAGCTGACCCTGGTTCAATTTCCAACATCCCATATGATCCCTGAACACCGCCAGGACTAATTCCTGAATGCAGTCAGGAATAACACCTGACCATTGCTGAGTATGGCCCAAACCACTGCTCCCCCCTGAACCCCATCCCTCAAAAGAAGCTATTGTTAAAAACCTGGAAAATTCAGTTCTTCTTACCTAATACCATACAACAGAAATATGACTACCAAGGGTGTGGATGGGGAGGAGCCGGTAGTATGCTCACCCTGATTTACACTGATGCAGCTCTGCCCACAGTAAGCAAAAACTGCCGCTCAAGGAACACTGAAAACTTGTCACTAGCAACAACTGTTGCCTTAGAGCTACCCAAAGCTAGGATGAGACAGCCACTCAAACTATTCTGAATCTCTGATCCATACACTGAAATGTCTATTTTTGAAAAACGGATCCCATGCTTCCCCAGATTTATCAGCTCATCATGAAGAGGGTACTCATGATATAGCCTAGAAAAGGTAAGCTGTTTACATTTGAAAATTAAGGACTGGACTGTGGAAATTATAACTCAAGTGAGGGAGTATCTGGTCTTAGGATGCCTTGCCTAGAAGCAGTCAAGTCTCACATTAGCTTGCTCTTCAAACACCGACTCTGAAGGAGTATTCTTACTACGTATATCTTCAGTTGCTTTAATAATGGAAACCACAAACATTACACTCAAAATGCTATGGGTTTACAGCTCTTTGTCTGAATAAATCATATATTGATATGCCAAAGTAAACTGATCTAACACTATCAAAGAAAACTATACAAAGAAAGAGCTACTAGAAAAAATAAAACTAAAAAATCTGGGGCTGGAGCAATAGTACAGCGGGTAAAGGTATTTGCCTCAGCACATGGCTGACCCAGGTTCAATCCTCGGCATCCCATATGGTCCCCAAGCACCACCAGGAGTAATTCCTGAGTGCAGTCAGGAGTAACCCATGAGCATTGCCTGGTGTGAGCAAAAGCAAAAAAAAAAAAAAAAACTGGTTTTGTATTAGATTTTTTCTTTTTTTTTTCCTTTTGGGTTACACCCAGCAATGCTCAGGGGTTTCTCCTGGCTCTGCACTCAGGAATTACTCCTGGCGGAGCTCGGGGACCATATGGGATGCCGGGGCTCGAACCGGGCTGGCAATGGGCCGCCACATGCAAGGCAAACGCCCCTACCCGCTGGGCTATCGCTCGCCCCCTGTATTAGGTTTTTTTTTTGTTTTTTTTTTATTATCACAAAACATTTTATCAACCTTTTAAGTTAGATATCTCTCCAAGTCCTATTTTTTCAATATAAAAGCAATTACAATACCGTTCAAGTTCTTTCTCTCTTCATTCTTTAAGACTGCCTAGAAAGCAGGGCAGGAGCAACAGAACAGCTGGTAGACGCTTTTGCCTTTCATGTGGCTGACCCAGGTTCAATTCACAGCATCCCATGTGGTCCCCTGATCCCAGAGCCAGGAGTAAGCCCAGAGTACTGCCAAGTATGACCCAAATGCAACAATAAAAAGCTGTTTAAAGAGGGAGGATGTGGACAGACAGTGCAGGGTATAATATAAGGCCCCAAACATGGTCCACCAGTACCGCCACGGGTAAACCCTGAGCACAGCTAGCTGCGGCCCCAAAATCAAAACAAAGGACTAGAGGTTAATTTTCTTTTTATTGGGGGACAGGGGGTACAGTGGAGTACCAGGGATGATGTCCAAAGCCTCACACTTGCAATGCATGTTCTCTACCACTGAGCTACATTCTCAATCCCCAGACTTAATCTTTTTCTAAAACCCTTTTACAGACTCAATCTACAGTGAAAGACCTATACAGAATTTTCAGCAGTGCATTATTGGTCTTTATCATCTAGGACACTTAAGTACATAGGATTATTAGACTACCAGGAAAAATATTCCTGATTTTCCAACCAGAGTTATAAACAGAGACCGGAGACTGCTTTTGATAAGTTACAACTCTAGTTTGGTTGACATTTGCTTGTTAATAAAATGAACAAAGGGGCCGGAGCAATAGTACAGCGGGTAGGGCGTTTGCCTTGCACACGGCTGACCTGGGTTCGATTTCTAGCATCCCATATGGTCCCCTAGGCACTGCCAGGAGAACCTCTGGGCATAGCCAGGTGTGACCCCAAAAAACAAAAAAAGAAAGAGAGGGAGGGAGGGAGGGAGGGAGGGAGGGAGGAAGGAGGGAGGGAGGGAGGGAGGGAAGGAAGGAAGGAAGGAAGGAAGGGAAGGAAGGAAGGGAGGGAGGAAGGAAGGGAGGAAGGGAGGGAGGAGGGAGGGAGGGAGGAAAAGAAAGGAAATGGAAACCTGAAAACATCTCTATCACCAACCCCCACCCAACAAAGGAAGACTACATCAAGACCACATTACTAAGTAATTACGTATTTTTAAAAATTGTAACACTGTGACAGACATTTACAAAGCTATTCATGACTCGGTTTCAGTCATACAATGTTGCAGCACCCATCCCTCCACCAGTGTCCATTTCCTACCACCAATGTCCCCAGATTCTCTCCCGCCCCCCCAGCCTGCCTCTATAGCAGGCTCTCTCTCTCTCTCTCTCTCTCTCTCTCTCTCTCCTCTCTCTCTCTCTCTCTCTCTCTCTCTCTCTCTCTCTTCCCTCCCCAGCTCCCTCCCTCCCTGCTCCCTTACACATTGTGGTTTGCCACACATACATAAGGGGTTATCATGTAAATCCCTCTGCCAACATTCAATGCTCAGTTCTAGTCTGGTATTATCATTTCCAAGAATTAGTAGAACACCGGTATATATTTATATCTCAAAGATGAATGCAGTCATTCTATATGTTTTCTTCCTTTTGACTGATTTATATTTGGTAACTATATTAATCTAATATTTAAATCTTTTAAATTGAACATATCTCTCCAAGGCCTATTTTACTATTTCTCCCCTAGTTTTTTTTTTTTTTTTTATTCCAAGCACTACGGGTACTCTCCTCTCAAGCAGCTGTTAAATTTATCATCCCATTTCCTTTTTCATTTGTTATGCTCAAATCCTCAACATCTCTTTCCTGAGCTACTATAATTTCATATTTTACAAAACTAACTTCTGAAAAGAAAACTCGACCAGTTTACTTCTCTACTTAAAATTGAAAGCTTTCCCAATGTCTCCTTCACTGAACTGGTTTATAACCTCTTAAGTTATAATCATCTTTGCTCCATTTTGCTAATGCTCTAGCGCACACACACACGCACGTGTACACACACACACACCACATGCATGTGTACACACACAAACACACACCACAATTAGCACAGAGGTTTTCTTTTGTCTGTTTGTTTGGGGAGGGGGTTGTTATTTTATTTTTTTGGAGATGCCTGGAATCAAACCCAGGCCTTTCTCTCAATAGGACACACATTATTTTACCAGTGCATCACATCCCTAGTCTGTGGAGTTAAAAAGAACAAAAATCTGGGGCCGGGCGATAGCCCAGCGGGTAAGGGTGTTTGCCTTGCAGCGGCCGACCATGCCTGCCCGGATTCAATCCGCGGCATCCCATATGGTCCCCGAGCACCGCCAGGAGTTATTCTTGAGTGCAGAGCCAGGAGAAAGCTCTGAGCATCACCAGGTGTGACCCAAAAAGATAAAAAGAACAAAAATCTGCTCAAATATTCCAAGTTTTCGCTGACCTTTCTGTCAAAGCAGTTAGATGTATCTTAGCACTAAGAATAATGTGTCGTACTTCACTGCATTTTATCCAAGTTCCTCTACTGCAGTGAAGGTCTCTGATCTTGATTTTTGGGGTTTAGGGAGGGAAAAGGGAGATAAACTCTGTGGTACTCAGGGACTGGCTCAGGGATCATTCCTGGTGAGTGCGGAATTGAACGAGGTACCAGGGATTGAACCTGGGTTGGTCTTTTTGTGTACTATTTCCCTGGCCCCTGAGGTCCTTGATCTTTTTGGTCTTGCATCTTAAGGCAGAGCCGAGATCAGACAAACAGAATTAAATCGATAACCCAAAAAATATCTGTAATGCACAGGCAACATATAAAAACAGATTAACAATTAATGTGGAAAATCAGTTATTCTACAGGTTTTACATCAGACATTTAAACTTTGATAGCTTTGTGTACATAAGAAAAATAAAACAGTGAAACCACTATTTAGTGCTCTGTAATTAAAACTAGAAACACTGAAAATTTAAGTGCAGTCTTGTAAAGACTGATCAAGCATAGCCTAGTGTTTGCTTACTTCTCAGCAGACTGTCACGCCCTTTCCTAGTTTGAATAAATTTCAACATTTTAACCTTTATCCTTCACAGTCATGAATCTGAATGTTTCCTTAAAAATGCAGTTTTCTGCTGGCATTTACATCTGGGCATTTTCATCCTAGTACCACACCACTCTCCATGTTTCTGTCAGTAAACTGCCTTCACAGAATTCCTGTGGCCACATATGAAGTCTCTTACCCAGTGGCAGCATCTGCGCTCCTCTTATTTCTATAGCTTGATTTACATTTAATGTCAATCTCACTGGTGGCATTATCACTATTTGTCACGTATCATTGTTGGCTAATTCCATCTCAATTATCCGTATCTATAAACTGTCTCTCCTGCCCCTCGAGGTGTTGCAGGTGTGGCTGCAGTGCCCGGCTGCATCAGCAGGTGGCAGACAGGAAACAGGCTTATCTATTCCCTGGCTCTGCCCTGTGAGCCCTGGATAGTTGATTGTCTGACATATAAAAAGACTGGGACCCTGGGATGAACCCTGAGCCATGGCAGAGCCTGGCAAGCTACCCGTGGTGTATTTGATATACCAAATACAGTAACAATAATGGACCTCATTCTCAATGAATGGAGACGTTACTGTTGCCCACTTGAGCAAACCGAACAATGGGAAGACAAGTGACAAGTGATAAACTGTGTCACAAAGTTTTCAGTAAGGGACGAGACAACACAGCTGCACACTGCTATCTAGGCATGACCTGTAGTACAATATTCAGAGAACAGTCATAAATGTAAACTGATTATGACGCTCCTCTGTCATTTACATACGCATCAGCAGAATAAACAGGTAGAAGCTAAAATCAGTGCTCTAATTACACATAGCTAAAGTATGGTGGCAAGTAAAACATGACCAAGCTTTAGAATGACAAGTGTTACTTAACTAAGCCATGAGATGAAACATGCATACTGAAACTGCATATGGCACTGATGATTTCAAGTGTTTGCCATGTAATGGGTAGCACATTTGCTTTGCCACGCAGCCAACCATGATTCTATCCCAAGCATTCGATTTGATCCCCCAAGCACTACCAGGAGTAATTCCTGAACACAGAGTCAGAAGTAACCTGAGTATTGCCTGGTGTGACCAAAAAGAAAAAAAATTTCAGGGGGCCAGAGCAACAGTCCAGCTGGGGGGGGGGGGGGGATTTGCCTTGCACGCAGGTTACCTGGGTTCGATACTCGGCATCCCATATGGTTCTCTGAGCACCACCAGGAGTAATTATTGAGCTCAGAGCCAGGAATAACCCCTGAGCATCACAGCTATGGCCCAAAAAAGCCAAAAAAGAAAAAACTGGGGAGACCAAAGCAAAAGTATAGCAGGTAGGGAGCTTGCTTACTTGACGCCAGCCTGGGTTGGAGCCATGCCATCCCATATGGTCACCTGAATGTGCCAGGAGTGATCCCTGAGAGCAGACCCAGGAGCAAGACCCTCTGAGTACCACCAGGTGTGACACCCTCCAAAATGTTTCTAATCTGCTATGAACTATAAACTGCTTCAATGTGAATGTATAATGTCAAACTGCTGATATATATATATATATATATATATATATATATATATGTATATATATATACACATTGAAGGGAAATGTGTATGTATAATGAATGTAATGAATGTATAAAAGAAATGTATGTATGTATACACACACACATTTCTTTTTTGGGTCACACCAGCAATGCTTAGGGTTTATTCCTGACTCTGCATTCAAAACTACTCCTGGCAGTGCTCTGGGGACTATATGGGATGCCGTAATCGAACCAGGGTCAGCAGCATACAAGGCAAATGCTCTCTCTGCTGTGCTATCACTCTGGCTCCTGCTGACATATTTCAAGTAAAGTATTCTACTCGATTTTAGATTGTAAGAAGGTTTCTATGTCTAAAGCTAATTGACCCACTAATCATACAAAACATTTAGAAACAGAACTGGTAAACAATGACAGATTGGGCCAGGGAGATAATACAGGGGTTAGATCAACCCGGTTAAATTCCTGGCACAATATGGCCATAACAAGGTATAGCCCTTGAAGCCCCTAGGCACTGCTGGGGTGGCCCTGGTGATCCCTTGTTAAAAAGTCAAAAACAAGTAAAACCCACTAAATTTTAAAACAACTCTTTTTGGAGACACAAACTCAAAATAAGAAGTCTATTTCAATTTCTTAATACACAAAGATATTAAATCAAATGAGCTGAAAAGCTTTACCAGATCACATAAACCATGAATGCAATTACAGAATATACACAAATGTAATTACTCATTTGCAGAGGGTGGGTGCTTTCTATTCAGTATTCAGTTTGCTACTGATTTGGTTCACTTTGGCTTAGTTCCTAGAAGGCCAGATTCAGAAAGATCCAATGTTAACATATGACAAATTCTGAGAGAATAAAATCAAGGCTGAATTCATCACTTATTTGACTTATAAAAGTAATGATTTTTCTTTTAAATGTGATCAGGGCAGTAGTTAGGGAAGTAGCTACTTAGACGAAAAGTAATTTTCCAGCATCCAAAAAAGAATGATACAGCCATATTTTTATTGGTTTTGACATTTTAAAATTATTTTTAAAAGTACTAACAAGATGGGTCGGAGCGATAGCCCAGCGGGTAGGGCGTTTGCCTTGCATGCGGCAAGGCCCGCAGGTTCGATCCCGGTATCCCATATGGTCCCCCGGGAGTGGTTCCTGAGTGCAGAGCCAGGAGAAGCCCCTGAGCACTGCCGGGTGTGACCCAAAAAAAAAAAGCAAAAAAAAAAAAAAAAACAGTACTAACAAGAAAGCAGAGGGACAGTACAGCAGGGAGGGCGTTTGCCTAACACACGGCCGACCCGAGTTGGATCCCCAGCTTCCCATAAGGTCCCCTGAGCACGTGGGCACTAATTCCTGAGTGCAGAGCCAGGAGAAACTCCTGAGCACTGCCAGGTGTGACCCAAAAGGCAAAAAAAAGAAAGACGTAATAATAAATCCTGATATTGAACTGGAGGGCCGCCATTTTCCCCATCCGGACTCCCCACTCGTCAGAGCACCATCCAGTAGAAGAGCTAATCATAAGTCCGAGATCAATAAATGCACGAGATGAGAGGTGACTGACTACAAGAGTATCCCACCCGCACGGCAGAGCCTGAAAAGCTACCCGTGTCCTATTCGATATGCCAAAAACCAGTAACAATTATAGACCTCATTCCCATGACCTGAAGGAATGGTTTGAGGCTCTTCTGTTCCTGGAGCAAGCAGGTGCCCTTGGGATACACTAGCATGTGGCAGGACGTGACAGAACTGGAGTGTAGACTACTAAAAATATATTCCTTGGTACAGCAGGGAGAGCGTCATTAGTGCCTATATCTTGTGTTATTAACACATGTATCAGATGAAGTTCAAATTTGTAAAATTATGTCTCTCCTGTGTAAAAAAAAACAGCCTCTTATGGCTCTAGAATAACACTAAGCCTTTTCAATGTGGTTTACAGAAAGCACTTTAAGCATTTGCTTTATTCCTTAAGCCTATCAAGTCACTAGTTCTCAGAACTGCTCCTCCATGACTTCTTTCTGTTCCTCCAATGACCTCTTGTTCCATCTCTCAAGCAGAAACTTCTCACCTTCTCCCAATCTGCTCTTCCATCCCACGCTAACCAATTCTTTTTTTTTTTTTTTTTTTTTTTTGCTTTTTGCGTCACACCCGGCAATGCTCAGGGTTACTCCTGGCTCTGCACTCAGGAATCACTTCTGGCAGTGCTCAGGGGACCATATGGGATGCCAGGGATCGAACCTGGGCCAGCACAGGCTGGCCGCATGCAAGGCAAACGCCCTACCCACTGGGCTATCGCTCCGGCCCCCACGCTAACCAATTCTACTACTCTCCTGGTTAGTTCCTAATCCACCCTTAGTTGTCAGTTTAACATCCATCAGAAATCCTAAATAGAAATTCTTCTACTTAGTTCCAGAACTGTTTCAACTATTCTAACATACTTCCACCACTCTTTCATCACTTTATAGCTCTTAGTTGTTCATTTATTTATTGGTTTTTGAGCCACACCCAGCAATATTTAGGGCTTACTCCGATCTCTCCACTCAGCAATCACTCCTGGCAGTGCCCAGGGAACCATCTAGAATGCCAAGGATCGAACCCAGTGGGCCATGTCCAAGGCAAGCACCCTACCTACTGTACTGTATTTCCAGCCCCTATAGCTCTTATTTAAAATAAGACTGACTGTTGGAACACTGTATGACTGAAACCCAATCACAAACAGCTTTGTAATGATCTATCTCATGGTGATTCAATAAAAATAAATGAATGAATGAATAAAATAAGACTGACTTGCTCATAAGTCTTTGAGTGCAAGTAAGGAATGAGTTTTAATTTATTTCTTCAAGCTGAACCATCATTCTTCGTTCCCATTTAAGTATTAGGTGGGTGAGGGAAGACTAGTGCATCAAAACAAGATCTCACCACAAAATTGTTGGTGGCCGGCAGAGAATCACTGCACCCCTGTTTCTTCAGTCAAAAAAAAACTGGTTTATGACCTACTATCATATCACCACTGCACGGTTTAATTCTTCTTAAAAAAGTAAACAGGGGCCTGAGAGACAGTAGAAGGGTAAGGCTCTTGCCTTGCACATAACATGGCTCGAGTCCCAGCACTGCCTCCCGGATGTGGCCCCCTAATAAACAAAAAGCAAACAGTGGGGACTGGAGAGATAGGACAGTGGGGGCATGCTTGACTTGCGCATAGTCAACCGGGTTTGATACCTGAAACCCCATACAGTCCAGTAGTGATCCCTAAACAGAGTCAAAGGTAAGGCCAAGCCCTACTAGGTATGGCCCAAAAACAAACAAAAGGAGACAGACCACAGCAAAGTACTCGCCAGGGTCACACAGATGTGCATGTCTCTTCCCACACTACAAACCATGAGCATAGAATTCTCAGCGCACCCACAATGTCAGTTTATTCTGAAAGGTGACCTGCATGTTAGTTTCGGTATTAACCAACCTATCACTCAAGCCAACGTCTTTACCAAGGGAGCCAGTAAGTCATGAGTGAGCCTCAAGATAGATATGACTTCCCTCTTCCCCCTCTAGCGAAATTATACAATTCATTTGCCAAAGATAGGCTATTTTATTCTGTCTTCTTATTCTATCTAAATATTTTAGATACTTTCCAATATCACATTGTGAAAGGAAGTGAAGTAACTTCCCCAGGAAAGTCAGGTCCAACAGGTGGCCTAACTTCCATCCTGCAGCCACTGGGTTTTCATATGAACAAACTGTTTAGAGACCACTTGAGTGTTTTTTTTGTTTTGTTTTGGTTTTTTTTTTTTTTTTTTTTTTTTTTTGCTTTTTGGGTCACACCTGGCAATGCTCAGGGGTTTCTCCTGGCTCTGCACTCAGAAATTATTCCCGGTGGTGCTCGGGGGACCTTATGGGATGCTGGGAATCGAACCCGGGCCAGTATAGGCCGGCCGACGTGCAAGGCAAACGCCCTACCCACTGGGCTATTGCTCCGGCCCCACCCACTTGAGCTTTTTTTGTTTTTTTTTTTTTTTTTTTTTTTTTGCTTTTTGGGTCACACCCGGCGATGTTCAGGGGTTACTTCTGGCTCTGCACTCAGGAATTACTCCTGGCGGTGCTCGGGGGACCATATGGGATGCTGGGGATCGAACCCAGGCCGGCACAGGCCGGCCGCGTGCAAAGCAAGCGCCCTACCCGCTGGGCTATCGCTCCGGCCCCCCACTTGAGCTGTTCGTAGAGTGGATCATGACAGGCAATCACCAACTGACACTGGCTAAAAACATGTTCATCCTCAGTGCCATTATGCACTGGAGAGATTTAGGAGTTGGGACCCTGACCAACACACAACAGTCAACAAATGTCTCCAAAAGACAGGAATTTCCAATCCACTAGATGAAGGTAACGCACTGTGGGAGCGACAAAGGAAACAATGAGTGGTGCTGCGAATGGCATGTCAGATAGAAAATCAATGGCGGCGGTATAGAGTCCTCAAACACAAAAATGACATTTTTAAGTCTAATTTTGCGACACGGAGTTATTTTTCTCAAGGATAAAGTTATATATCCACTAAAAACAGAAATCAGTAACAACTGCTGTAGACTTTTTATCGACCAGAAAAACTGTCCCTAAACTCTCACAAAGAGATGATGTGCACTCAGTGCACAGAGGCTTGAGTTAGCCCTGAGCACAGCCAAGTATGGCCCCCAAACAGGGTGGGCGTGAGGGAGAGGGCAACACGTCTCACTGAAAGAGCCTGACTGCATCTTCACTGCCTATACACAGGGTACTATAAGCTCTTCATGTGTGCTACAATGCACTCCTTGGTAGAAAGAAACCCAAAATAAAGCAACTGCTATTATCCCCATTTTGCAGTCAGCCAGAAACAGGCACAGGCCCCATGGCACAAAGTTATGCTAGTCATGACTGTCACATGGCAGGCTGCCCTGCCACACACACAGGGCCTCTGCCCCACTACAGCAGTCCATCATGGAGACAGAATTCCACACACCCTGCATGAAACTTTTTAAATTAATATGGCAGTTTCTTGTACTATCTTCAGTTTTAATTCTGAAGATTATGAAATTCTTAAATCTAAACCAGTAACCACATTAAGGAGCATTAAGCTGGAAGGCAAATGCCCAACAGACATTTTCATCTACAATCAATAATGCTGGCACTTAGTTGATGTTTTATTCATAAGCCTAAGTGTTCCATTAAGAAAAAAAATATCAAAATCATCATTCCACTGATGCTTTGGAATTACAATTGACCCTTAAAATACCCAGTATATTTTAGTTACAACATAAGATAAAAATAGTGTTGTTAAATACCCAGGAAAAGACTCACTATAGATTCTAAAAGCAGATGTCACATCCTCTGGGCTGGAGGCTTCCAGTGCCTAACCTTGAAAACTGTACAAAGTTCACCCCAAGAGCTCACTAGGACTGACTGGTCCCTACACGGCAAGGTAACAGGTAACTAAGTCTGAAAACAGGCAAAAAGGAACAGAAATCCAAATTAAGCCTCTCATTTGAATAATGTACAACTTATTACCTTCTTTCACAAACACAAATTCACTTGAAAGCAGAATCATTTAAAACACTGAACGCTGTCACTTAAGGCCAGAGAGACCATGCCAGAACGAAGGCACTTGCTCTGCATGCAGCCCACCATGGTTTGATCCCGGGAGCTATATGGTCCCCCAAGCACTGGCAGGAGTGACCCCTGAGCACTGAGCCTGCCCGGTGTGACTCAAAACTCTCCCCAAACATCCCCAAAAAAACAGTTACTTACATTTTACCACATAATTCTAGATCAGACTCTACGAGTAGCTCAACCCTCTCAAAGATGGAAAGCACACTTAGATTTGAATAACGACCCTTTTCTCCACAACATATTTAGAATGCCATCTTTAGAGTTATCGTATTTGAAAGACTCATACAGATGAATGAAAACAAATTTAAATCAAGACTTATTCTGTATATTGTTCAGATTAAAAGAAAATTCTAGGGTCAGAGTTAAGTGGGCTGAGTGCACATTTCATGTGAACACCAACAGTGATCCCTGAGGTAGAGTCACACCTGAACCCCCTCTAAGCACAAACACACAAACAAAAAAACTGATTATGAAGATTGTAAACCCAGCCTATTTTAAAACAAAAAAATTTAAAAAACAAGCAGGGCGTGTGCCCAAAACAAATCAGACTCAAACATTTTTAAATGGTTTGACCAGAAATGGATTCCAGACTTTTTTTTTTTCTGTGACACTATCCCTGAAACTTTTCTTTCATAATTTAAAGATGTTTTACTACAGGTATAGTTGAATCAACTCCTAAAAATCAAAGTTTGCTAGATTTACAATAAATTCATTTTTACCAAATTGGAATTACAATTACATTATCTTAAATTAATGACACAATTCTTTTCCACCTAATGCATATTTTTTTTAATTCACTGATGGGTGTTGGAACACTATTTTTTTTTTCTTTTTGGGTCACACCCGGCAATGCTCAGGGCTTACTCCTAGCTCTTTGCTCAGGAATTACTCTGAGATGCCAGAGACCGAACCCAGGTCGGCCGTGTGCAAGGCGAATGCCCTGCCCACTGTGCTATCACTCCGGCCTCTGGAACACTGATTTTGACTAAAATCAGGAACCACTTTGTAACTATCTCAGGGTGATTCCAAAAAAGTTTAGAAGTTCAACATTCTTTTTTAAAAAAGAGAAAGACAAGTCACATATTGGACTTGTATCTAGAACACAAAAAAGAAGTTAAAAGCAACTAAGGAAACAATAAAACTTAAAATTCAACAGGCAAACATATGAAGACACTTCCTTTAGAAGGCGTTCAAGGACCTAGAGAAATGGCTCTGTGGCTCAGTGCCTGCCCTGCAAGCATGGTCAAGTGCTCAATCCCCGGTGTCCCGCCAAGAGTGATCTAGGCGGCTGTGCTGTTTCACTCTGGCAGCTCTGCAATCTGTGGTCCCTAGCACATGTGGCTGCCAGTCACATTTACTGCCAGGTGTGTGTGAGCACTACCAAAAGGAGTGTGGCCCCCAGCAAGCACACTAAAACAGCAGTGAGAACTGGGTTTTTTTTTTTTTTTTTTTTGCCAAGAAGTGTTGAGTTCTATTCCAACCTTAGCTTGAGTGCTTCAATTAAGAGTTGAAGTCCCACTTAAGGGGAGACAGATCACACAATCACCACAGTCTGCAGTGCAACCCTGGGGCAAGCATCACAGCTAAAAGCTGCCAATGACATCAGGTATACTGGTATACAAGTACACATGACTGTATACGTCAGGTATACAAGTCCTGGTCATCACATGATCTATGGAAGGGATGGGAGATTATTAAAAACGAAAATACACCGTTGGCATAACAAGCACACGCAAACCTCTCCATCATCAGAAAACAGAGACAGTACAGTGGTGTTGGTCCCTACACTCACACACCCAAGTTTGATTACCAGCCCTCAGTATAGTCCCCAGCCCACCAGGAGTGACCCCTAAGCACAGAGTCAGGAATAAGCCCTGCGCCAGCCCCCAAAACTAAGAACCAAAATAATTACATAAAACTTCCAGAAAAATTCTCAACATTATTAGGGAAGTGTGAATTAAAATCACAGGTACTGGGCTGGAGCGATAGTCCAGTGGGTAGGACGTTTGCCTTGCATGTGGCTGACCCAGGTTCGATCCCCGGCATCCCATATGGTCCCCTGAGCACCGCCAGGAGTAATTCCTGAGTGCAGAGCCAGGAGTAACCCCTGAGCATTGCCGGGTGTGACCCAAAAAAGCAAAAAAAAAAAAAAAATCACAGGTACTGTTGCATCCTAATTATCAGATAAACTAGAAAAAGCCTGACAAAACCAATGGCTGGGGAGGGGCTTGAGAGAACTGGAACTCTCCTACAGCTTTTGGTTTTAGTTCTCACACTGTGCTGACAGGCAGGCAAAATGATATAGGAACGCTGGAAAAGTTTGGCAGCTTCTTTACAATTTAAGCATATA
This sequence comes from Cryptotis parvus, assembly GCA_021461705.1. Lineage (NCBI taxonomy): Eukaryota > Metazoa > Chordata > Mammalia > Eulipotyphla > Soricidae > Cryptotis > Cryptotis parvus. The sequence continues at coordinate 20,061 of JAJIBD010005711.1, forward strand.
CTTAAAATACTACCACCCAGCAATCTTACTCATAGGTAGTCATCAAAGAGAAATGAAAATACAAGTTCATAGGAATATTTAGAGAAGACCTAGTCATAATTTCCCCAACCTGGAAACACAAACACTCTTCAACAGGCACTAATTCTGGTACAAAGTCTGGATAATAGACTCAACAACAGAAACTACTGATCCACAAACACACATGAATTTAAAAATGAATTATGCTACAACAATTACTTTAGGGCAGGAGCGAAAGCACAGCGGGAAGGGCATTTGCCTTGCACATGGCTGACCCAGGTTCGATCCCGGCATCCCATATGGTCCCCTAAACACCACCAGGAGTAATTCCTGAGTGCAGAGCCAGAAGTAACCCCTGAGCATTGCCGACTGTAACCCAAACAGCAAAAAAAAAAAAAAACCCTACTTTATATAAAATGTATTATGCTGATTCAAAGAAACAAAACTCTAAAACATGTAAGTATGGTTCTGTTAATAGACCATTCTAGAAAAAGGCAAATCTGGGTTCAAAGTGATATTATAGTGGGTAAGGCACTTGCCTTGCAAGTTGCTGACCTGAGTTTGATCCCTGGTCCCCCTATATGGCCCCCTGAGCATCACCAAGAATAATTCCTGAGTGTAGAGCCAGGAGTAACCCCTTAACAAATCACAGAGTGTTGCCCAAAAAATAAAACAAGCAAGCAAACAAAAAAAGGCAAACCTTCAGTGACTTTCATGAGTTGGGCTATGGTGTGGGTTGATTATAAAAAAAAAAAAAAAAAAAAGGAGGCCAGAGCAATAGCACAGTGGGTAGGGTGCAAACCTTGCACACAGTTGACCCAGGATCGATCCTATATGGTCCCTATCGATCCTTGGCATCCTATATGGTCCCCTGAGCACCACTAGGAGTAATTCCTGAATGCAGAGCTAGGAGTAACCTCTGAGTATCACCAGGTGTGGCCCAAAATGCAAAATAAATAAATAAATAAACGTAGAGGTAAATAAATAAACAAACAAATACATAAATAATTCAAGGAGACTTTTTTTTTTTTTTTGATTTTTTGGGTCACATCCGGCAATGCTCAGGGGTTTCTCCTGGCTCTGCACTCATGAATTACTCCTGGCAGTGCTCAGAGGGACCATATGGGATTCTGGGGATCGAACCCAGGCCGGCATGAGTCAGCCATGTGCAAGGCAAACGCCCTACCCGCTGGGCTATCGAAAGAGGGCCTTCTCTCTTCTTGCAGGTTTTTTTTTTTTTTCTTTTTTGGGTCACACCCAGCGACGCTCAGGGGTTACTCCTGGCTCTGCACTCAGGAATCACTCCTGGCAGTGCTCGGGGGACTATATGGGATGCCACGGATGGAACCTGGGCGGGCAGAGGCCGGCTGCGTGCAAGGCAAATGCCCTACCCACTGGACTATTGCTCCGGCCCCTTGTACTGACGTTTTCATTTGCCTAAGTACACAGTTATAGCATTCCTTTCTTATAACTGAATTAAAATATTGCTCTTATAAAATGTATTAAGTAGAGAATTTATTTACTACTAGAGCTGTCGTGGTTATAAATTTTTCACATCTCTGGAATACCATCATCCACTTACTGGTCCATTCCGATTTAGAATCTCGTGGAAACAACAGTTAAACAGCTCCTTGCACATTACAGAGGCAGGTGTGTGTCTGGAAGTGAGAGGATGGTGGAATGATTGCTATTTTTCTTGTCCTTTAGGGGGTAAGAACACAAACCAGTTTCAAACTGGGCTCTTTCCAAAGAGCATGACTCCCCACTACTAAGATGCAACCTAGTGAAGTTAAATGCCTTGATTATATTATAACTCTCCTTGTTTTTTCTTAGTTAAATATACTCTGGGGCACTTCAAATGCTAAGGAGAAAACAGATACTTATTTGTGTGGCATATGGTTGGTTTATGTAGTATATGGTTTATATAGTGTTATCTCTTTATACCTCAACAAAAGCTATCACAAATTCTGTGGGTTTTTTTTTTTCCTTGCTTTCAACACATTTTTTTGGGCCACACCTTAGAGTACTCAGAGCTTACTTCAGTTGCTTTCATCAGGGATCACTCCTGGTGGTGATTAGGGACCATAAGCAGAGTTATGGGATTGAACTCAAGTCAGCCACGTGCAAGGTGCCTTACCTGTGTCCTATCTCTCCAGCCTTTCATTTCTATTTTACATATGTCAAAGCCCATAGTTCACAATCACACAAACCAATAAGGGGTAGGGCCAGAACATTGTTTTTTCACTACTCTGCCAATCTATTGTAAAATCTACTCTGAAGTAGATTGTAAAATCTACTCTGAAGAGAGCAAACATTATGGGACTCCTACATTATACAGCTGTCTCAAAATGTTATCGGAACCTTATCAAATAGCTAAACATTAAAGAAAGGTATATGGGGGGGAACAAAAACATTCTGAAGTAAATCTCTCACTGATAACACTATCATTTAAAAAGTAAGAGGGAGAGGAGAGAGCACAGTGATAGGGCGAAGCTACCTAGTCCCAGCACCCACGCTAGTTTCCTGACTATCGCCAGGAATAAGCCCTGAGAATTGTCAAGAAAAAAATTTTTAAAAAATCTCGAAAACAAAATGCCTTGAAAGACAAACACCAAGGAATTGTTCTATAGGGTAATATACAATCTGGAAACAGGCATTGTAATTCTACATACATTAACACAATATTAAAAAAAAATACCATCCTGTGGGTCCCTAGCTTGGCAGGTATTCTATATATTACAGACTAACAACAAACTTAGTGGTAATTAATCATAAACCAAATTCTGGATGAAAAAAACAAAGACCATTACTTCAGACCAACTGGTAAATTTGAATACAAATAATTATTAGACAACAATACTGAACCAGTGAAATTTCCTGAATTTAGTCATTGTAAAACAGTATATTAGAGTGCTTATTCTTTTTTTTTCTTTTTTGGGTCACACCCAGCAATGCTCAGGGGTTTCTCCTGGCTCTGCACTCAGGAATTACTCCAGGCGGTGCTCGGGAACCATATGGGATGCCAGGGATTGAACCCTGGCACTGAACTTTTCTTATTTTTTTGGTTATCTTTTTGGGTCACAACTGGCAATGCGGCCGGCCGGGTACAAGGCAAACCGCTGGGCTATGGATCCGGCCCCTTGAGTGCTTATTCTTAATAATACATGTTTTAGATATTTTGGAAATGGAAGGGTAGGATGTCTGTGACTTACTCAAATTGTTAAAAAAAATTATGTGAAACAAAAGAAACCAAATGGGAAAATGTTAACTGTTTATCTAGATAAAGATTATACAGTGTTCTCTTGAGTTCTGACTTTAGAGTTTAAAATTTCAAAAGATAAAGAATGAATGATTTAGAAAGTAAAACAACTGATCCTTAAAATTTCATTCTATACTTGAAAATTTTCAAAACATTTCCAGCAAGATCGGGGCCTGAGAAACAGCACCGTGAATAGGGTGCTTGCCTTACACGTGGCCAACCTGAGTTTGATTCCCCACAAAACATGTGGTCCCAAGCCTCACCAGAAGTAATTCCTGAGCACAAAGCCAAGAGAAACTTTGTTCCCTGAGGAAAACAGGTATAGCCCAAAAGGTCTACTTTCAATCAAATCGTGTTTGATTAAAAAAAAAATACAAAAACAAGGCAACAAAGAAAATATAATACATCCTGGGCTGGAGAAATAGTAAAGCAGTCAGGGAGTTGATTCCGCATGTGCTAAATCTGGGTTCAATCTCTGGTACCCCATTATGGGTTCCGTGGCCCCGCCAGGGATGACCCCTGAACATGGAGGCAGCAATAAGCCCGAGCATCATCAGACATGGCCCAAAGAAACAAAATGAACAAATAAATACATCGAAAAATACATTTTAGGAGTAGCCCACACTTTATAAAACACCATACTTTATAAAACACCATGAAAATTTTAGTAGTAAAATTTCTATGTCCTTATTTTTCTTGGCTTAAATTTTTATTTATTTTTTGCTCACTTTTGGGGGTGTCACACTCAATGCTCAGGGGTTACTTCTGGCTCAGCGCTCAGGAAACACTGCTGGCATCCCATATAATCCCCTGAACATCTCTAGTAATTCCTGAGTGCAGAGCCAAGAGTGTCCTCTGAGCATCACCAAGTGTGACTCAAAAACCAAAAACCGGGGCGGAGCGATAGTCCAGTGGGCAGGGCATTTGCCTTGCACGCAGCCGGCCCATGCCGGCCTGGGCTCAATCCCTGGCATCCCATATGGTCCACTGAGCACCGCCAGGAGCAACTCCTGAGTGCAGAGCCAGGAAAAACCCCTGAGCATTGCCGGGTGTGACCTAAAAAAGAAAAACAAACAAACAAAAACCCACTAAGTACACCTGCTACTGGGTACTATAAATTTAACATTTGGGGACAGAGAGATAGTACAGCAGGTAGGGCACTTGCCTTGCACATGGCTGACTTGGGTTCCATCCCTGGCATCCCATATGGTTCCCTGAGCACTGCCAGGAGTAATTAATTCAGAGCCAGGAGTGACCCCTGAGCACTGCCAGGTGTGATTTCCCCCTCGCCCCTCCAAAAAATACAAACTTAAGTGTTTCTCTCATCTCGCTCCAAACACTTTGGGGGAGGAAAGGGAGGCGTGTCTACTGGTGCTCAGGATGTCCTACAGTATCCAAGGCTCAAACCCCAGCTGGCTTCTGGCACACAAAACAGCATTCCAAGCGGTCGTCTGAGTTATTTCCCCTGCTCCAACTCCAAAAGATTTTGTTTCATCTAACCAATACATTTACTATGAATGAAGTAAAATGTCACATAGACATTTTATTTCCAGGAATTCAACCCTAAGCTTTCCAATTCAGGCTCCAACAGTATAGACACTGTTCAACGAAACAAGCATGCCCCAATAGAGGCGGGACTAAGAAGGCAACTCCCTAGTTCCACAGGCCTCGCTCAATACATGCATCTTGCCAGGCTTTGATGCCAGTATTTAAGGCAGTTCTGTGTAACAAAGTCCCAATGTAAGAGAGTTTTGTTTCTCAACTAAAGGCATTTTCAGAGCTTCTGAAGGAGAAAGTAAGTACTCTGCACATCTGTAGGAACTAAAGTGAAATATAACATTTTATTTCCTTTTTTTCATGTATAGTAATTTCACAAACTAGTTTAATTCTAGTATGAAATTCTAATAAAAATAAAAGTGGTTTGAAAATAAGTGTTTGCCTTGAATGTGGCCATCTCAGGTTGGATTTCTGGCATGCAGTATGATATACTGAGCACTGTAAGGAGTAATTTTTGAGGGAAGAGCCAGGAGTAATCCCTGACCATCACCAGGTGTGGCCCCAAAACCAAAATAATAATAATAATAAACTATTATCAACAAATATACTCCATTATAATGGCAAGTTCAACACACATTTTTTAAAATTTTGTAACATTTTTGGTTTCTATCAAAATCCTGTGTTAAATGGGCAACAACTATATTTGCCTAATTTTTATTAGTCAACTGAAATTACAAAGTTATACAGGATTGGGTTTCAATCAGTTTCAATAGCAATCCATTCACCGTGGACCACTTCCCTCCACCAGCTTCCTCCCCTCACCTCCTTTGCCTCCCACCGCCAGTGTGCCTCTTCAAGGCATACTTTTAAAAATACCTCAAGTTTTCCATTGTGGTTAGCAAGTCCTGTTGCCAACAGGGCTTCATAGTAACACTTTGCTACCTTCCAGCACCTCCTCCTACCCCCTTTGATCTATCTTCCCTCCAGCACAGTTCTTGACCCCTCCCTGATCTACCTCCCAGCTCCCTAAGGCAGTAAGTTTCCGGAGGACTACCAGCTTTCTTGGGAAACTGTTTTCAAATGGCTACACTCAAACATACGGCTCAATTTTTTTTTCAGTCAACTCTGCATATTTTGTTTCTAGTTATTCCTGAGTCTCCCAATGTGCGGGTTTTTTTTTCTGGGTATTTAACCTGACCATACTCAACTTGACATTTTTCCTACTGACAGGATCAGAGTTAAATTTAGTAAACAATCATTCCTTTGGAACAACTGAAGACTTACATACAGTGAAGTTCATGTTAAAATATATTCTGTATTAGGGTCCGGAGCGATAGCCCAGCGGGTAGGGCGTTTGCCTTACGCGGCCGGCCTGTGCCAGCCTGGGTTCAATCCCGGCATCCCATATGGTCCCCGAGCACCGCCAGGAGTAATTCCTGAGTGCAGAGCCAGGAGTAACCCCTGAGCATCACTGGGTGTGACCCAAAAAGCAAAAAATAATAATAATAATAATAAAAATAAAAAAATAAAAATTAAATATATATATATATTCTGTATTAGCCAAACATAAAAAATTTCCAATTTACAGAAAATATTTATTTTTTTTTATAAAAACAGTAGTAAGACAATAAAATAAAGCATCTCTTCGGTATTCTATACCTACAGTGCTACCCTGCCTCCAAATAGTTTGCAGTAAAAATTTCAATACTTTCTGATGGTCTCCATAAGAATGTCAGGGAATTCTATAAAACTGGAATAACCAATTTTGTTACATACTTTCAAAAAATTTTTCAAATGTTTATCTTATTTTATAATCCTATTGATATTTAAACTTTTCCCTGAGACAGAATTAAAAAAAAAAACTACACAGGACTAAAAAAGGACAATAAATTCTAAATATTAAATATATTTAATGCTTTAGATCCAGGTTTTTCTTAAGAGAAAACAAAGTAAAAACATTTTCATTTTTCAGAATTTAGTAACAACACTGAAGGAATAAATGCTGAGGTTATCTGCCTAGTATCACCTCTGACTAAATCACAGGTGCAAAAAAGTTTCTATGATAATTAAACTATAACTCTTTAAAGCCTAATGCTCCATTCCAGACTATTTTCCTTTAAAATATTACTGCAGAATGACAAATATCAATCATACTAGATTTAAATGGAAACTGTAAAGTCTCTGAATTAAGAAACATTGTTTTGTAACCTTAACTATCATATTTCTTTATAAAATTCCTGGGGTGTGGGGAGGGAGACTACATCTGTACATTTGGTGGTACTCAGGGCAGGACTTACCTCTGGCTCTGACCAGAGATGGCTCCTAGTGGTGCCTGGGAGAATAAGTGGGGTGTCAGGGATAGAAACCGGGTCTTCTGCATGCAAGGCCGTGTGCCCTACTCACCCTACTATTGCTCTGGCCCTATAAAATTCTAAAATACAAAGACATTGCTGACACATACTAAGGAAACTTAATTAACACATAAGTTGTTTTTAATGTTTAAAATTTCTAAAACCTAGGGGCTGGAGAGATAGTCCAGCAGGTAGGGCATTTGCCTTGCACACGGCCGGCCCATGCTGGCCCAGGTTCGATCCCTGGCATCCCATATGGTCCCCGAGCACCGCCAGGAGTGATTCCTGAGTGCAGAGCCAGGAGTAGCCCCTCAGCATTGCTGGGTGTGACCCAAAAAAGCAAATAATAATAATAATAATAATAATAATAATAATAAAATTTTCTAAACCTAGAATGTACACTGTACCATCACAACAAAGCTTACCCCAGGACTGAGTCAAAGAATTCCATTATAACGTCTTTTTGATCACTGACCTCTGAGAAAATTAAAGGTCAAGAACCTCTTCCTAGAAAAGTTTTACATGGGCACACACTCAGACTTTATATGTGATTGAGAGCAGGAATCAATGGAGAAATCATCAAGCCTAGGGAAGTAACTGCTAACACTGATTTTATGGGAACACAAGACTTAAAACAATGCTTCTGGCATTGAGAATACTGGTTTTAACAGACAGGCACTGGAGTCTGAAGACCAAGGCAAGTGCTGCAGGACCTTCATTCTAAAATAGTTAACTTTTCCAAAGGGCTCTGGAGTGCCTTGAGACCACCTCTTCACTCTGACACCTCTTAACCGTGGAGACACTGAAGGCTACCTCTCCTACCTGTCCTACTGCCAACAAACAGCCATGAGTATACCTTCAGCGACACAACTTAGGACTTCAGAAGGAATACATCCCCATCAGGGGCAACCCTGAGGAATGGTAACATTCTAAGTGGGCCAGCATAGTTTCTAAGCTCTGAACTTCTTCTACTTCTTTTCCTTTATTATTTACCTAGTAATAAGATCACTGACTGCCTAAAGAATCTGTCACAAAACTAAGCAAAAAATTGTTTTGCCTTTTCCTTTAGCAAATAAGAAAGTCACTATGCTGAAAAGCACTCTGTATAATTCAAAATGCTGAAGAATCCTAGAGCCATGCTGTACAGCTTCTCACTGTATCAGACATTTAAAATTACCAACACTGAATGATTAAGAATATGGTGACTTAAAATTAGGATCGATTGTGTCTAGCTCATTTTCTGTATTTCAATTTATGCCTACAATTCCGTAAACAGTACTAACCAGTATGTTGTAAATATAGCTACCATTATTTATTCATTAAAGCCTGGCTTTGCAGAACTACAAGCTGTCCCAGTCTACCTCAACAGCTCCTTAACAGTAAGAAAAACCTACTGACTCCACTGTATCAGTAACGTTCATTTATCACATTCTGAAGAAATTCCTGAACTTTATCATCCTTCCTTTGAAAATAAAATATGAAGTTATATTTGACACATTTTCTTAACTAACCCCACACTTACACTGGACAAAAAAAAGTCTCAGCAATATTTTCCAAAATGACTGGTTTAGTCAAATCAGATAAAAATAAAATTGATCCTCAATACAGCAAAATTTCGTTTTCAAAGGTCTACTCCTGGACAGTCTCAGAATCAGTCTTTAAGGAGGAGGCTACCTTGTAAGGAGCTTCTTCTGGCTTTCAATAATTAAACTCCCCACAGGGATACAAAGTATGCTTACCACTTACTCGGCAAATTGCATAGGTCACAGTTTCAGTAAGCTGATACAGTAGGTCTACAACAATTCCCTGGTAACAAATGTATTTCCCAATAAACAGCTGCTTCTCTCCTCTCCCCACCCCAACCTGAAGAATACAGTGTGTGTTTTAAAAATGCACAACGTACTGAAGCGCTAGCAGATGTCCTCCGAGCATTTCCCTCAGAATGAAATCATGGACTGAAGCATTTATTGATCCTTTTGGATAATTACGGTTTCATTCATCACAAAGCATATGCCGCAAATTTCTCAGGCCCTTCATATTGTTAGATGCCCATTTCCTTAAATCTGAGTCCGTTTTAAATCAATGTTTAATTAAACGTTCAAATTAAACCCAAATACAGTTCATCTTGAATTAGTTTAACAATATCTGCTTTTTAACACCAATTTTGTTCATCGGTCTGTTACTAATACAAACAAGAATGACTGAAACAGCTTACCTAACGCAGGCACTAAAGATAGTCAAATCCTGCCCCACCCCTCGGTAAGGGAGAAGGACTGGAACATTTTAATAGCCTCCATCACGTACTAGTAACAGTTATAGAACCCTCCAATTGGCGCCAGAAGATGGGCATCTCCCAGAAGCTTATTCTTAAATAGATTTCATGTCATCCTCCATACCAAACATCATTCTAAGCATGAGAGTGTTGAAATCACAAGCTCTGTAATTACCTCGATTAACAATTGTCACTTGCGCTTTCCCCCTTTTTTTTAAATATCGGTAAATGTAAGGGGAAAAAAGCACGTGAAGGCTTCCCCGTTTACTCAAGTAAGGTCAGATTTTGGATCTTGGGAGACCACTACGAGACATTATGAAAATCCCAAAGTGAGTCAGAGGAAGCAAGGTGCCAAAAGAACGGGTTTATCTGCGTATATACTGCTCACATATAAAGACAGGGGAATTTGTAGACGCCAACCAGGACTTCCAAAAATCCACCCCTCCCCCGTCCTTCCCTCCACTCCCTCCAACCCAGTCTCGACTCGGAGCGCGGCGGAGATGCTACTCACCGAGTTTCTCCACCAACTTAAGCATCACCCCCTCCGATGTGCACCTCCCCGGTCACCCTTAAGGTGACATCGCGGTTCAGGTCCGTCACATGAACGCTCAGTTCCCACGTTCCGTCCGCGTAGCAGCCATCTGGCATCCTTATCCCGTCCAGAGCCATGGCTCCTTCCTGCAAGCACGGAGGAAATGGCCTTCGTCAGCGTCACTCCCCAGAGGCCGGGAGAGCCCACCGCACTCGCCCGGGCGGCTCGGCCGCGCGCGGGGTGGGACGTGAGGGCAGCCCCGCGGGTCTGCGCGCGGGATCCGGCCCCCGCGCCCCTCGCGGCAGGCGCGCCTGCCCCCGCTCCCCGCGCACCGCGCCCGCCCGCCTAGCGGACCGCCACCGGCTTCACCTGCCGGCCGGCCGCGCCTGACCACGGGAAGCCGCCGCCCGCGGGGGTCGCGAATTCCTCCGCCCAGTCCTGGGACCCCTCACCCCCAAGACCCCTCACCGCGCGCTCCTCGCGCTCCCGCCCCGGAGTTCGCTGGGCAACAGGCGCGGGCGGCGGCGGCGGCGGCGGCTCGCGGGGCGGGGGGCGTCCGCGTCGTCTTCTTGCACAGCAGACGACGAGCTGCCTCCCGGCCTGAGCTACTAATGGAGTCCGTCGTCACGGCCCCTCGCCTTTCTCCCGGTGCTCCACCCCTCTCTCCCCGCCCCAGAGTCCGAGTCCGGCTCTGCCAGGGCGCGCCTAACTCCCTCCTCCCCCTCCGCCCCTCCGGAGCGGCCCGTAGCGGGTCGGGCCGGCCCGTCCCCTCCCCCTCAGGGCCGCGCGCGGGCGGGGGCGGCGCGGGTCGGGCCGGGGGCGGGGGCGGGCAGCGCGCACGCCGAGGGTGGGAGCCGTGCGGGCCCGGCCGGGACGCCCGCATCGGCGGCAATCTCGGTCCCGCCGAACCGCTGCCCTTTTATGGAAATGGAAGGACCCGACGTCGGGATGGAATCCAACATCCGGGCTCTCGGCGGCGGGACCTGAGGAGGGGGAGCGAGGGGAGCGCGGGCGGCTTCCCCGCCGGGGGCGCTGTCGGGGAGCGGCCGGGCGCTGGCTGTCCGCGCGGGTCTGCGGCGGTGGGCTTCTGGGCTTCCAGCCGAGAGCTGGGGGGTTGTCCGTGAGAAACGGACACAGGAAATTCCCAGGGCAAGGTCGTTTGCAGGGAACAAAGTAGTGTATGTGTGGCGCGTGTGTGTGTGTGTGTCCGTGTGTGTCCGTCCGTGTGTGTCCGTGTGTGTGTCCCAGTCCCCGCCCTCCGCCCCTTCCCCACTCCGGGAGCTGGTCCAAAAATTCCCGGGGCGGTGAGAGGGTGCTGCACTCCGGAAACTGGACAGCGGGATTGGGGACAGGAACACTGGGGAAAAAAAAAAACCCAATTCTCCATGCTCAGCTTTCACGAACATCCCACCCAAGAATGAGAACACGCCAAGGGAGGCGAACCACAAAACTTGCTTTGCCAGCAATGTCCGGCGCAATCGGCAACTCCTACCGGACTCCCAGGAGTTTGCACGCGCTCTTAACCCATTCAGAAGCTCCGGCGAGAAGCCGGTGCTTGCTGCGATGCTCTTCTTTCTCGAAGAGTTATAAAATAAACCCGCGCGATGAGTTTGATTCAAACTCTTTTCTCCGGCTTCCCCAGCTTCGGGAGTCTCTTGGGTCATCTGTGTAACGCAGAACTGAATGCTGGAGGCATCTGCATGGATCTACAACCTCCACCGCACCCCTAACCACACCTTGAAGGAATTTTAATAGCTCTGGAAAGATGCCCGCAGGTAAGAGGAAAGCTGAAAAACGGTACCCGCTGCGGAAAGACCTAAGTGATGGAGAACGGTCCTCCTTCCCCTTTTACCTCAAGCTACTCTGCATTCCGGCTCCTTTCACAAAGATCAAGCTAGCAAGTGCTGCTAAATACATGTGAGCTCAAAAAGGAGCCCAAGACCCATAATAGACCCATTTAAAAACTCAAACTTCTTGAACTGCCGCAATTGCTTGGAAGAGAAACCCAGGGGCAAATAAAGCCTTTGTTCCACAATACAATTGGGAGATAGGGTTAGAGGCCTCCTGAAAGGGGTGGGTCCTCTGAAGGAATGAAAGGAAAGCAGAGAAATTTAGTCAGAAGCCAGAAGTTGGGCACTGCAAAAATAGGGAAACCACCAAGACAGTCTTTACAGCGTCATGGAGAAATTGATACCACGGTCTCTAGTCCTTTCACGGTCCCATTATTTCTACTCCTGGAGGTTTTAGATAATTCACTGAAAGCAAATTCGAAGTTATGTGTGTGCACTGCTGTTGAAAATAAACCAAAAACATTTTAAGTAAAACAGGTCATTGCTTATTCAATTAAAATACTGTGCATGGGGCTAGAGGGATAGGATTGGGGGTAAGGCACTTGCCTTGCCTGTAAACAACCCTAGTTCCATCCAGAATCCCAGAATCCCAGCTAGAAGCCCCTAGCTGTGAGGGACTGGGGAGTCCTGGAGGAGGAGTGTGATCCAAACCTTCCTCGCTGCCCCCTCCATAAATAAAACATTGCAGATGCAACTGGGAAGCCACAGACTTACTGGTTTTAAGTATCCAGAGAAAAAAAGAATGGTAGGAAATAAGCCAAAATGTTGTCTTTATTAACATCATAGGAGTTGTTTTTCTTCTTCCCTTTCTCAAGTTCCAAAGCTTTGGTTTCGGACTTATCTATAATCACTTTGAATTGTATCCAACACCTCACTTTCTCTTACTGTGCCACTATATTCACAATGATACTTATAACTGATAGAACAACTACTGGACTCCTGGCAGATTTTTAAGGGTGTGTGTGTGTGTGTGTGTGTGTGTGCGCGGTGTGCTGTGCTTGTGCACACACTTGTTTTAATACCCTCAACTAAAATGTGAGTTCTTTTAGAGCAGGAACTTTATTTTATTTTTTTTTAAGTTTTTTTTAATTTTTTTTTACAATTACAAAGATATACAATTAAAAAGTACATATTTGGGTTTTGGCCATACAGAGTTCCAGCACCCATCCCGCCACCAGTGCCCATCTCCCACCACCAACATCCCCAGTTCCCTCCCCCTCCCCAGCCCTCCTCCATGGCAGGTTCTTTATTTCTTTCTCTTTCACTCTCTTTCTCTTTTCCTTCCCTTCCAGACTATAGATTACAGAACATACATTAAAGGGTTGTCATGTGTATCTTTTTGCCTGTTTTTATTGCTCAGTTCTAGGTTGGCATTAGTACCCTCGACAATTGTTAGCACACTGTTCCATTTTCTGTCTTACCTAGCCTCTGACTCCCACACGTTTGTGATAATTTCCACCTTTGACAAGACCTCCTAATACATGTTTCACTTGACCTTGGATATTGGTATCATAATATGTACATATATATTTATGTTATGCAGATAAATGCAGTCATTCTGTATCTGTCTCTCCTGGCTAATTTCACTCAACATAATCTTCTCCATGTCCATCCATTTATAGGTAAATTTTATAACTTCATTTTTCCTAACAGCTGCATAGTATTCCATAGAGCAGGAACTTTAAATTCTTTACTTTGATCACAAATTTAAATAGTTTAACACTGAAAAAATGGGAAAGAAGTTTGTACCATATCAACACAAATGTCAGGAAAACTGTATGTCAGCCCATAGAGAAGTCTAATTACTGGGGAAATTCTCACTTTAAAATTGTGTTTATTTCCAGCCTCATTCTAAAACGATTCAAGGCAAGGCATAAAGATACATAAATTATAAGATAGCTTTCATTGTACATGGCACAAAATCAGAAGCAGAAGACAGAAGGCGGAAGAAGCAAGATTTGAAATGCAGCCAGTAGAGAAGGTAGCTGAATGGTAGAGCAAGTGCCTTGTATACTGAGGCCCTGGGTCCAGTACTGACACCCCCAAACAAACTATAACAAGGAATGAAGCTTGGAGTCACATACTTAAGTACCTATAAAAGTGCTCCACTAAGCTTCAAATAGCCATAACTTCTCAAACATGCCTTTATAGAACCAGAAATATCCAAGCCCTCCCTGAATATTCCCTCCCATTCAGATGAATTTGCCAACTGTCATGTCTCAGGTACCCTTTCAATACTCAGTTTCCACATTCTTGTTCTTTGCTCACTTTCCTGTGAATTATTTTTTTGAACAATTTCTCTCCACAGTGCCTACAATAGTCCACTTGTGTGAAGGTTCTCTACATTTTAAGAAAACAGGAAGAATTTTTACTACCGTAAAGAATAGCCGCATTTCTTACTTTGCTATAGCTTAACTTACAGCTTTTGAAGAGTTCTGGGCAGCTTTAGAAGATCGGCAGTTTGTGTTTGGACAGTACAAAAGACAGGAAGGCAGAGCCCCTCCATGAAGCAGCATCAGAAAAACAGATCAGAGTCGGATAACTGCTGACAGAACTTCCATTTCAGTATATGCAGGCTTTCACTGGTTTTGAAAATCAAAGAGGTGATAGACCTCTGAAATTTAAATTTGTTTTCTAGTTATTCAAGTGAGACCTTCAAGTACATTTCTTAATGTTAACATTCTGAGTAATGCTTTCCAGCATATTCAAATATGAAATCTTACCTAGAACCCCCATGATAACCTCTAAGACAATGCAGTCCTTGTGGTACTTACATCATAGTGAAAAGTAGCAGAGAACGCCAGTGTTTGGAAGAACAGCTCAAACACTGAATGCAGCAATATCCAAATAAGGTACCAAGCACTGGGCTTTGATTTAGACCAAATGGTACCTCACAGATCTGCCTTCAAGTGCAGCCTGCTGGCTTGGGAAGCCCCAGGTTGATTTCGTTGTTTTTCTCTGAGTCTACTTAAATAGTGCTTTACGTTTCTTAAAGGTTAATACAAAATATAACAGGGTTTGACAAAGATGGGGAATAAAAATAATAAAAAGGTTAGAGTGAGTGTGTAAAGTTGATTGGAAGAGACTTAAACAATAATATATGAGTCTAGGGGCCGGAGGATAGTCCAGCTGGTAGGGCATTTGTCTTGAATGCAGCTGACCCGGGTTCGATCCCGGCATTCCATATGGTCCCCCATACACTGCCAGGAGTGATTCCTGAGCGCAGAGCCAGGAGTAACCCTGAGAATTACTGGGTGTGACCCCCAAAAATATATATATGAGTCTAACAATATAAAATGCAATGAATTATACTGTCACCTACCAGGTGAGGGGCCAGAGAGATAGCACAGTGTGGAGGGCATTTGCCTTACACGCGACTGAGCCAGGTTCGATCCCGGCATCCCATATGGTCCCCTGAGCACCGTTAGGAGTAATTCCTGAGTGCAGAGCCAGGAGTAACCCTGAACATTGCCGGGTGTGACCCAAAAAGATAAAATATATATATTCCAGGTGAGCAGAATTCTTTGTTTAAATTTGAGTAATGCATAAAGAGATACATACTGGTAAAGCTATGAAAGGTAGAAATCAAGGAGCTTGGGGAATGAACTAGAAATGAGAGGGAGGGTACAATGTCCACTTTGTAGACAGAAGTGGGCATTGACTGTGACTAGCAGGAAAAGCACAGGCAAACCAAGAAGGGAGCTTTTTCAAGGCAGAGGCTGTTTTACATGTACCTAAGATAACAATGAAGTCTCTACTTTAAGGGAAATGATACACGCCACTTGTATTTGCTGCTCTAGATTACGAAAAGTTTCTGCAGGAAACCATAGTAGGTAACATATTTTCAAAATTCCTTTGACTTATAAGTTTGAACATCTTGTCCTCTTGTGAAATGTCTGGCTCCTGAGGGAAAAAATGAAATATTTACACATGGTCACATAAAAAGGTAACTATTTGAGTGCATAGCATGATGCAAGATACTGAAACAGATATGTAGACAGACACTACACATCACAAGCTATAAAGGAATGTTTATCTGGTGCAGATGGCTTACAATTTGAAAAACAGAAAACAAAATCCACATGCAAAAAAGAATGAAATTAACACCCCATCTTTTACCAGATATAAAATTTAATTCAAACTGGGGCCAGAGCGATAGCCCAGCGGGTAGGGCGTTTGCCTTGCACGCAGCCAGCCCATGCCGGCCCAGGTTCGATCCCCAGCATCCCATATTGTCCCCTGAGCACCACCAGGAGTTATTCCTGAGTGCAGAGCCAGGAGAAATCCCTGAGCATTGCTGGGTGTGACCCAAAAAGCAAAAAAAAAAAAAAAAAAAAAAAAAGTTAATTCAAAGTGGATTACAAACCTAAAAGCAAAATCTAAAACTATGAAATACTTCCAAGAAAATATTTGTGACTTTGGATTAGGCAATAGTGTCTTCTTAGTTAAAACAGCAAAGCAGGGGTCATAGAGCAAGTACAAATGGTAAGGAACTTGCCATGAATGCAGCCTATTTGTGTCTGGTCCCTTGCACCACATAATGTTCCTCTGAGCATAGCCAGAAATGATCCTGGAGCATAGGCCAGTAGTAAGCCCTGACAACAAAACAGCAAAGCAAAACTGACAAAATACAAACTATTTTATCAAAATTAATCATATTTCAAAAGACAGCATCCAACTGTTAAACAGAGGGGGAAATAGTTACAAACAATATCTCTTTTAAGGAACTTTTTTTCCTAGAACACATAGAGTTATCACAACCCAACAATAAGTGTGTGCAGAGCCAGCAGTATAAACCCTGAACACACCCAGGTTTGCAGCCCCCTCATGGAAAAACCGTTGGGGCCTGGGAGTAACATCAAACAAAGCTCAAAAAAAGATTAATTGGGCAAAAATCGCCAGTGATGGATTAAAAGAGGTAGGGGCCACAATACAGAAAATTGATTTGGAATTTATTCATAATTTAGATATGAGGAAAATAAGCCTACAATTGGTAAAGTAAGTAATTTCTAAGAGGATTGTTGGGTCAGAGAGATAGGATACAGGTAGGGAGTTTGCCTTGCACATCGCTGGTCCTGGTTTGATCCTTGGCATCACATATGGTGCCTTGAGTACCAACAGGAGTGATCCCTGAGCATAGAACCAGGAGTAAGCCCTGTACACCACCAGGTGTGGCCCCAAAAGACAATATCATCATCATATATCATATCATCATCATCATCATCATCAGAATGCTGTTGAGGAATTCCGAAAGTATTATCATCAGAAGTGTTGGAACAATTTGTGTTTTGTTTTATTTTGGGGTTACACTTGGCAGAAGTCAGGATTTTCTCCTGGCTCTGTGTTCAGGGATCACTACTGGCAGGACTTGGGGGACTGTACAGGATGCTGGGGCTGAGTTGGCCATGTGGAAGGCAAGTGTCCTACCCACTGTACTATCACTTTGGGCCCCAGTGCTGGAACATTTTTTAACCAAAGTGCTATATTGGGCACTTTAAATATTTCTTACAACAGCCTTTAGTATTATCCTTATCATTTAAAGAGTTAACTGGTGTTCAGATTGATTATTTAATGTGTTGTAAGCCACATCATCAGGATATAGAAGAACTAGGATTAAAACCTAGATCTGGAAAAGGAAGAGCATAAATAATTCAAAGTATTACACTTGGGCAATTTGGAAAACAATGAAGCTACCTCACTGGAAAGCAGAATTTGGGAAGAACTGATTTTAGCGAACAATGGAAAGGTTGGACTTATAAATATTTTGGTTTTGCTTCTGGGCTATATCTGTCAGTGCTTGGTGACTACTCCTGACCCATTGTTCTAGTGCTCATGGGATCATCTGACACTGAGGGTCAAACCTGTGTTTTCAGCACAGAAAGCATGTGCTCTAGTCCTTTCAGTTATCTTCCTGGCCCAACAACAGACATTTTATTTTGCTTTTTTTTTTGTTGGGGGGAGGAGTGCATATGGCTTCCTCCTGCCTCTGTACTCAGGGATCACTCCTAGAGGGGCTCAGAGGAACTTGTGGTGCTGGGGATCAAATCTAGATCAGTGATGTACAAGGCAAGCACCCTGCTGACTGTATTATATCTCCAGCCCCCCAAGATGAGACATTTAAAAAATAAATATTAAACTTGGGATTAAAGCTATATAGTTCAATAGAAGCATTTCTTGTGCATTAGAAAAGTAAACTGGAAAATTTTGAAGGAGGATCAGTTCACAAAGAGAAATCAGGAAGGAGCCTTTTACGGATGGCTTGGGCTCCCGGATGAGACTGTTCTGCTCACCAAGGACAGAAGCAGGAAGAAGAGTCATGTGAGGCAACAGAGAAGAAAGGATCACAGGTGCAAAAGGAATCAGGTTAGAACAGTGTGGGCAAGCCAAAGGGCCAAGAAAAAAAGAGAAAGAAAGAGAGTGTTTCCACAAGGGAAGGGTGATCAGTGTATTAAGTGATACAGGAAAGTTCAGGAGAATAGAGAATGACTGAAGAACACGAGAACTGATGAAGATCTGTGTCACCTTGCAGAAGATACAGTAAGAACTTTCCAAAGGCAGACTCCAAAATGTTGTCTTATTTGGGGGCTGGGGTGGAGTCAAGCCCGGCGGTGCTCAGGGCTTACTCCTGGCTCTGCACACCTGGCAGAGCTCAGGAGAACATACCAAGCGTTGGGGATTTAGAGCAGGTTGCCTGTGGGTAAGACAAGTGCCTTAGCCACTGTATTATCTCTCAGCTCCAACATCAGAGTTTAAAGAAGAAAAGGGGAAATTTATCAGCAAGAGGAAAACAAGAAGGATTTTTAAAATGGAGCTGCAGCTGAAATAATGATGCTTTTTTTAAAAAGAGAAGAGAATACCTGTAAAATCTGTGGGCTATGTAAAGGGAAGATGGTTGCTTAACAATAAAATCAAGATCCCTCCAATATTATTCTGCTGGGATAATTTCAAAAGATTCAAGAGGAAATAGGAGCTACCCTTGCCAAAAAAAAAAAAAAAACATGGATTTGCAAGGATAGAATTAGGTTATTGGAAGGCAAGTTTTTAAAAGTGGTAAGGCCCAAGAGAGATACTATAAAATGGTGCTTGAAACTAGTTAAAGACCATGAATATCAGTCAAGGAGAGGGTGGAGCTGGCTGGGTTATTGTGCTCCTCAGATGGACGCCCTTCCAGGAGGTCAAATTGGGGCTGGGATATAAGGAAGGAAGGATGTGATGAAGAGATTATTTCAGTACAACTAGTGCAGATTCAGAGGCGCAGTAGGAGAACCAGCAGTGAAGGCGCAGATGCCTCTTGCTTGGCGCTGAGCTGCTGATGAAGGTCAGATGGCCTGGGAACAGTACGGCCACCACTTGTAAGTCATGAAAGGTTACAGGCCAAAGGGCCAGTTCCGGCAGCTGCCTTCATGCTGTCAGTTCCTACAGCACGACAGGAATTCGGACTCGGTCAGTGTTTCCTGGTTAATGAACACACGAGACTCTGCTCTGATTTTCAGTGTTTCTTATTGTCTGGCTGTTTTCTCCCTTGTTTTTGGTAATAAGTATACCCAGAACTTTTATCCCTCATTCTGAGAAATGATCCCTGTGTGCTTTGCATGGTACAGCCACCTACAAAGCACAAGCCCTCTATTCTTCCCTCACCAGGAGTTGCAGTTCCACTTAAAAAGCCAAACCAGAAAGTCACCTGCAATTCCAATTGCCCTGGGGCCAACTCACTCCAGCTTGAGAAAACAAAAGCACCATTCTCCCCCCACCCCCAACTTGCTCCTAAGAAAGGTGCTCTCAGGTGAGAGAAAATTGACCACAGCTGAACATCACCATCTGGTGCCTGGGAGGTGTCACTGCAAATCTCTTCTAAACTAAATTCAATGGGTTCCTTAAGAATTGTTAGCTCCATTCACTCTCAACAGAACAAACATCTCTGAATGCAGCAGTTATGTGTACCTAGGTCGAGAACTCAACATGATGAAGAACCTAGCACATGAGCTGCACAGGAGGAAGAGAGTGGTGTGGAACGCCTTCAAGAGCACTGAAGAAATAGCTAAAAGGACAAAGAATCTCCGGCTCTGAGCACATCTCTTCGACTCCACTGTTCTCCCTGCATTAACATACGCCTCAGAGACCCGGGCCCTATGAAAGCAGGATGAGAACGCTATTTGGGTCTCCCAAAGAGGAATCGAAAGAGCTATGCTTGGAATATCACACCTCACTCAAGTGAGAGAAGGAATCCGGAGTTCAGACCTCCGTCAACGATCCAGAGTCAGGAATGCTGTCTCATTTGCCAAGGCATCGAAAATCAGATGGTGGAGGCCGGAGCAATAGCACAGTGGGTAGGATGTTTGCCTTGCACGGCGGCAGACCGGGTTTGATCCTCAGCATCCCATATGGTCCCCTGAGTACTGCCAGGAGTAATTCCTGAGTGCAGAGCCAGGAGTAACCCCTGAGCATCATTGGGTGTGACTCAAAAATAAAAAAAAAAGAAAAAGAAAATCAGATGGGCTGGACATATAATGTGACTTGGAAACGACCTCTGGACCAGAGCTGTTACCAACTGGATCCCACAGGACGTTAAAAGATCACTTGGCTGCCCACCTACTAGATAGTCAGACTTCTTCGCCAAGATACTGGACGAACAGTTTGAAGTTCTTTGTATTCCTGGCGCAAGCAGATGCCATTGGGCTACACTGGCACGTGACAAAGACAAATGGAAACGTTACTGCCGCCCGCTCGAGCAAATCGACAAATAATGGGATGTCAAGTGATCAAGTGATCAATGTGTTTCTGCGCCCATTGAAAGATGAACCCCTTTGGCCAGATATGGGGCTCAAGTGGCAGAGCACCAGTCCCGGATTGATCCACAGCCTCCCTGTTTCAGCTCTGGTGGCCCCAACAATTAAAAACAAGAATAAACTATTTTCAGGATTCCTGTCTCCCCACATTTTTTTTTTTTTTTAGAGTTTGGGTCACCCTCTATGGTGCCAGGAGTGACTCTAGTTCTGTGCTCAGGATTCACTCCTGGCAGTGATCAGGGATCAAATTGAGGTGAACTACATGCAGGGCAAGCACCTTAGACCCTGTCTTATCTCACAGGCTTCCTCCTCCCTTAAGGACTTAGTTCTGTGAGGTGAGCCAGCCTCTCTCTACCAGATCATTGCCGTCACTATTCAAACAAATCCCATCATTTCCTCTTTTTTTCCCCTTTTTTGGGGGTCACACCTGGCAATGCTCAGGGGTTTCTCCTGGCTCTACACTCAGGAATTACTCCTGGCGGTGCTCGGGGACCATATGGGATGCTGGGGATTGAACCCGTACAGGCCGGTCGCGTGCAAGGCAAACACCCTACCTGCTGGGCTATCAGCATCATTTCCTCTTTAAAGGAAGAAAATAGTCCTTGATCACATGCGTGTTTCACAACCCACTTTATTGCTATGGTTCCGTCAGACACAAAACCACTCTTATACGATTTCATGTATAAGAACTTTCCTCTCTCAACTCTTACATGCCTTTTAAATTTCACACACACACACACACACACACACACACACACACACACACACACCCTACATGGGTCTCTATTTCTTCTATTCCACAGAAGCTCTTTTAGGACTAACAATGATTTCTGTATTGCATAGCAAAGGGTGCCTTTTCCATTCTCTTCTAACTCTCAGCAGCATTAGATGCTAGTCTTCAATCTTTCTAAATACTCACTCTTCTTGGAGTCTGGAAACTGGGTTTCTCTATTTCCCTTGTTGGGACCACTTTTTTTTTCTTTTTGGGTCACACCTGGCAATGCTCAGGGGTTACTCCTGGCTCTGCACTCAGGAATTACTCCTGGCGGTGCTCAGGGGACCATATGGGATGCCGGGGATACTGGGCTATCGCTCCAGCCTCTGGGACCACTTTTAGATATCTACAATGAGCCTGGAATGTTTGGCACCCAGCCTGTGACCTTTTCTTCTACTCGATATTCATTTTCTCTTTAGCTGACCTCCTACATTAATGCTTAAAATCTATTGCTAAGTTTCTAGACAATTCTTTTTTTTTAAATTTTGTATCATACCACAGTGAAACATACAATTACAAAGGTGTTCATAATTGGTTCTTGGTAATACAGTATTCCAGCACCCATCCCTCCACCAGTGCCCCATTTCCACCATTCCCCACCAGTGTACCCACACCCCCTCCCACCCACTCCCAGGCTGCCTCAATAGCAAGTACCCACTTTTCTTCTCTTTCTCTGTTTCTCTCTCTCTCTCTCTCTCTCTCTCTCTCTCTCTCTCTCTCTCCCTCTTCTTTTACACATTACATCTAGCCTTGCAGATATTTAGGGCTATCATTTAAGTCTCTTTGTGTATATTCAATGGTGAGTTCTAGTCTGACATTACTATTTCCCACACTTAGTAAAACACTGGTATATATTTATATCCGTTAATGAATGCAGTCATTCTATATCTGTCATTTTCCTTCTGACTAATTTCACTCAGCATGATAGTCTCCATGTCCATCCATTTGCAGGTAAATTTCATAATTTCGTCTTTTCTGACAGCTGCATAGTATTCCATCGTGTAGATATACCACAGTTTCTTTAGCCAGTCCTCTGTTCTCAGGCACTTAGGTTGTTTCCAGATTCTAGCTATTGTGAATAGCCCAGTGTTGAATAAAGAAGTACAGATAGTGTTTCTGCTCTGTGTTTTTTGGGTCTCTAGGGTATATTCCCAGGAGTGGTATTGCTGGATCAAATGGGAGCTCAATATCTAGTTTTTGGAAGAATGTCCATATAGTTTTCCAAAAGGGCTGGACCAATCAGCACTCCCACTAACAGTGGATGAGAGTTCCTTCCCCCCACCCCCACCCTCCCCATAACCACGCCAGCACCGGTTGTTCTTGCTGTTTTGGATGTGTGCCAGTCTCTGTGGTGTGAGATGGTACCTCATTGTTGTTTTGATTTGCATCTCCCTGATGATTAATGATGAAGAGCACTTTTTCATATGCCTTTTGGCCATTCGAATTTCTTCTTTTTTTGGAAACTTCTGTTCATTTCTTCTCCCCATTTTTTGATGGGGTTGGCTGTTATTTTCTTGTGAAGTGCTACCAGTGCCTGATATATCCTGGATATTAACCCCTTGTCAGATGGGTATTGGGTGAATATTCTTTCCCACTCTGTGGATTGTCTAGACCAATTCTGTTTGTGGGGCCCATGACCTATAGATTCATGCATAATAAGCATTTCAGGGTAACATGTACACTGAGTCACTGATGTCGCTCCCATTTCTGTTCTTATTCTGTGTTTTCCATCTCAGTAAATGACCACCATTCATCTGCCCATTTACTCCTGAAATGGAGGAATCTGAAAGTTAGGAATCAGTCTTGATTTCCCATATACTTTATCCCGCCGCCTCCCCAGTGACTAACTTAACAAATCTCTTTTAAAATTGATTCTAAGGCCCTGAGTAATATACAGCACATAGGACTCTTGTCTTGCAGGTAGCCAATTGTGGTTCTATCCCTGCCATCCCACATGGTCATCTAAGTTCCTCTGGGGTAACCCCTGAGTGCAGAGCCAGGAGTAAACCCTGAACACCACTGGATGTGACTCAAACACCCCTTCAAGTAAAATAAAATAAATCCACAAGTCTAAGCTTTCCTCTATTGCCGCCCAAGCCTAGCTGCCTTCTCAATTGGATTCTTTAGTCAATAGCTTCTAAGTAGCCTTTCTTAGCTCTTCCCCTCTCAAGTTCATTTTTATATAGTAACTAGAATGATTCTTGACTTATATAAAGCATAGCATTTGCTCTTCTATTCATCTAAGCATTAACATACTTAGATCCAAACACTTTACTGCAGCTTAAGGGGCTTCACAGGACCTGGGCTCTGCCTACCTCACTGACTTCCTGCTCACTGTGTCTAGTCTTATAGGTCTCCCTACTCTTCTGTTTCTACCCCTTCCATTCTGCCTCCCCCAGCCTGGTCCCTTGCTCTGCCATGATCCCATTTTTCTTTCTCTGGCTATGTAGTTTACAACAGACTTCATCTCTTCCATCACCTCTATCTCAGCTGCTTCTCGTTTCTCATTTGATTTCCCCCTCCTATATAGCTTATAAAAATTTGAGATTACATTATTTTTACTTATTATTGTTAACATTATTATTTATTGCTGGTTTTGGAGCCGTTTCTAATGTCACTTCCCAGTGGTGTGCAGTGAACCATGCATTTCCAGGGATTGAACCAAGTCCTCTATGCAATGCAAAACATGCTCCCCCAACTCTCTGAGCATCTCCCTAGCCCCATTGTTATTATTATTATTATTATTATTATTATTATTATTAATGTATCTAGACACTAGTTTTCACTTCTTTTCCACTATTAGAAGATAACTCCTTGAGACCAGTACTACATGTGTGTGGGGGGAGTGAAGGGTATGTAAGATAGAGAAAGGATCAGTTTGACAATAATAGTTAGAAATAGTAATGCTAAAAAAAGAAATAGTAATGCTAGCCTAGAACTAAGTATTGAAAGTATCACTGTATCACTGTATCACTGTCTTCCCGTTCATCATCAATTTGCTCCAGCGGGCCCCAGTAACATCTCCATATGTCCTGTCTCATGCTAGTAGAGCCCAAGGGCATCTGCTTGCTCCAGGAACATAAAGAGCCTCAAAGCATTCCATCAGGATTGAGAATAAGTAAAGGAAAATACATGATTACTCTTTAGTGTCTGTATTGCAAACCACAATGTACAAAAGGGACGCAAAAAGACAGAGGGATGGAGGGAGGAAGAGAGAGAGAAAGAGAGAAAGAGAGAGAGAGAGAGAGAAGAAACATACTTGCCATAGAGGCAGGTTGTGGAGTATGGGGTGGGAGGGAAATGGGGCACATTGGTGTTGGAAAATGTGAACTAGTGCAGGGATGGGTGCTGGAATACTTTATGACTGAAACCCAATCATCAACAGCTTTGTAATGGTCTACTGCACAGTGTTTCAATCAAAAGAAGTAACTCCTTGAAAGGGGGAACATCCAATACTATTGGGAGGTACTGCCCCAAGGCACTGTTCAGATTATAGTCAATATGAACATCAATCCCTGTGGCCCTCTAATCTCCTCTCCCTCCTTTATAGCTGTATCTCTGCTCCACTTCTGGGCACCTAGTTCTTGCTTACAGAGGCAAAAAGTTCAACAAAAAGGAATGAAATAAATGAAATAATAAAATGTAGCATACCTTTTCACTCCAGAAGCATGCTTCAGATCCTTGCGTCTATGAAAGTTAAGCTTTAGAAGATCTCAGCAACTATTATATAACCATCACATACAAATATTAATGTGTTCGCGGACTTGGAGAGGTAGTTTAGGGGCAAGTGCCCTTGCCTGGCATAATCTCCTCAGCACTGAGCCCCACCAGGAGTAATTCCTTGCACAGAGGCAGTAATAAGCCCTGTGCACCATAAGATGTGGCTCCAGAACAAAACAAAACAAAACAAAACAAAACAAACACAATCTTGATGTGTTTCTCAGGGCTACATGCGCATCTCTACATGTGAGGGAGACAATAGAAAATGAAGGCATTTGGCAGGGAAGAGTTGGAGGATTCCAAGGACTCTGATTTGAGTCAGAATAAATCCCCAAATCCTACTTCTAACCCCCTAATAAAACTCTTATTGCTGGGGACTGGAGAGAAAATACAGGAGTTAAGGTGCACAGTAGGGTATGGCTTTAATATCAAAACCAAGCAAATAATCTCTCCATCCCCTCCCCCAAAGAAAAACAACCACTAGTTTCTTTAGGCACTTCAGAACTTCGGTTCAGAGCAGCAATTGCTGAAATTAAGCCTAAAATGGAGCTTGTGGGCTTTGCGTCTTGGCAGGATCTGTAGGATAAATAATAGACAAGCCCCAATAAGCCTCCCAGTCTCTGCCCCCCCACCTCCCAAATAAACAGAACAGAACCATTTCCTACAATCAGCCTGTCTAATGCTTTATCTGATTTAATTTTTAATATTTTGGAAGATGCCTTTCACCATTTCCCCGAGGAGACCATTTTATAATTTAATATTTATTTTCAAGCCAGGCAGTGTTTCCAGTAATCAACCCAAATTTAAAATGCCATCTTGTTCTCTTGGAGATAAAGTCCTTCCTCTCTATAAAAAGTTAACATTACAAATATGGTATTAGTTTACCGGCAGTTTCCTAGTAGACAATCTATTTCTATAGTCTCTACAGAGAAATGAATACCCTAAACATTTTAGGGGTTGGTCTTCTGAAAATCTATTTCAATCCTCTTCTTAAGTAATGAAGTTATTTTATGTTTACTTTTTACATGTACTTCACTTGATCACTTGAATCCTGTTATTCATCGATTTGCTCGAGCGGGCACCAGTAACATTTCCATTTGACTCTGTCACATGCCAATGTAGCCCAATGGTATCTGGTTAGGGTTAGGGTTAGGTTTAGGGTTAGGTTAGGGTTACGGTTAGGTAACCAAGCTCATTGAGGTTTTACATGTACTTATACATTTTTAATAATGAAGAATTTTATTTTCAATTATTTTGGGTCACATTCAGCAGCCCTCAGGACTTCTGGCTCTGCTATCAGGGATCACATCCAGAGATGAGGGGGACCATATGTGATGCCGGGTATAAATCGTGCAGAGCAAGTATATGGTCAGCCAACTGTATTGTTCCTTCTCCACCCCATTTATTTATTTCTTAAAGTTTTAAGAAATAAAGTTCCAGGGGTTACTCCTGACAGTGCTCACTGATCACTATTGCTAGGTTGGGGGGACTAAATTGGGTGCCCTAGTTTGAAAACCTGGTCCACTGTTTGCAAAGTAAACGCCCTACTCCACTGTATTATCTCTAGTCCCTAATACTTTTTTTTTAGCAGAAGATATTCAGTGGTTTTCTTTGTTCCCCTGGTTATGGGTTGAAGGTCATGGTATCCTTGGGATGGGGGTATCTCACTTATGTATGAAGAATTCATAGGCAGTTGGTTTCCAGACTGGATTGTGGTGCTCATATACCTCTGGCTACACCCTGTGTGGTGCTTTTGTGACTTTCACATAACAGTGGCATTTGGGTTGCTCTAGGCCTGTGGGGTGAGTCCCTGGAATGGAACTGGAAGCCATGTCTGCAAGGGTCCACGCTACTTAGAGAGAGACCAGAATTGCAGTGTGACATCTACACTACATAAAAGTAACCACTTTCAGGACTACAGTTTTACTTTAGCTGGTGAGGTATTTGCCTTGCATGCTGTAAACTATGGGTTCTATTCCTGGCATCCCATAGGGTTTTCCTGAGCCCACCAGCAGTGATTCCTGAGTAGAGAGCCAGGAATAACTTCTATGCAGCGCCAGGTATGGCCCCAAATAAAACAAAAAGCAAGCACTTTCTGTGTGTCTGCACATGCTTTGCCTTATTGTGGAATCGCCAGAGCCTTCATCATCTCAAACAGAAACTCTATATTCAACAAAAACTCCCAACACCCTCTAGCCCAGTGTCTGGCAACCACTGTTGCAGTACACTGCTGCCCAGAGCTTCTGCATTTGGCCTGGAGTTGCCTCCTGCAGGCCACTTTGTAGCTAGGAGGAGGACAGTTTGAATGTGGCAGTTTATCTAATATGTATTCTATACTGGCTGGTATAAATATTCTCTCATGCTGCCACAATCATCATGGGACTAGATAGATCTTACCGGTATATTTGTCTGGTCACATTGGATCTCTAAGTAATTAGACCAGAGAAATGCTGTTTGCCTCCAAGCAAGCAAGCATGGCTCTCTGATAACTCAAATACTAATACAACCATGAAGTAAAGATGAGACTCTTGTGAAGGCTTGGAGAAATATTTAACTGGCTATTGAATATTCTTTGGTATAGATGCATGCCTTTGTACTCTGAGAAACAGTTAATCTCAGACGCCCCTCCTCCACTGCAGGGGCATTTCCAAGGCAGATCTTGGCTCAGTAACATTAACATCTCAAAGGGCCTAAGTGATGTCCTGGGAGAAATTACCTGAGGGGATTTGACCCTGATGACTTTCCATTGGCGTGGGAGGTCTGGGTTGCAGGGATACAAAAACCTAGCCCGCTTCATTTCTTGCTCTTTCTTTTTCCCCTTTTCTGCTGGTTCCTCTCTGCTGTCTCCTCTCAGTGGGGCCTTAATATTTGGTGGCAGCCATCTTGGTCTACATGTGGCCACAGCCCAGCCGGGAAACCTAAGTTCGTGGTTTTTCCTGTTGCTGATTTGTACTCCAGAACCTGTGTTAAGTAAAGCATTTTGAAACTTCTCTGGATTTTTTTTTCCGATTTAATTTTATTTTATTATCCCCCCCAATATTATTACACCATTTTAGACATACAATTGAAAGATGCTCATGTAGAGTTTTGGTTCCACAGTGTTCCAACACCCATCCCTCCACCCAAACCCATCTCCCATCACCAATGTCCCCACCTCCCTCCCCCTCCCACACCTCAACTACTTAGCGGGTTCTGTATGTCATTTCTCTCCTCTTTATCTCTCCCTCCCGCCAAACTTTCCTGCTCTTTGTGGAATGCAGTGCATTAAAAGACATTACTGTTTCCACTATTTTAATGGACCACGCCCGCCACTTGCGGCCGCGACCTGGGCTCAAACTGGTTTTGCTCTGTTAATCTGGTCGTGAGGCAGTTTCCCAGCATCTGGACAGCGAAAATGGTGGCTAGTGTGATGGGCGGGAGTCTCATCCGGCTGCTTCCGGGACCCCCTCAGAGGTGACGGGCCCACTCCCAGAACCCATCTGCCCTCCTGGGGGTCCCCTCTTCAGCTGGGCCCGGGCCGAGCCGAGTTCCAGCCTCCCCAGCCGCTTGTAAGCCCCTTCATGTTATGGCCCATGGCCCCCGGGCAGCTCCTGGGCGGGGCCACCAGGCTCGACAAAATGGAGAGGGGAATGGCCGAACCCTGACTCCATCTGACGAATTCCCAGTGATTCCCGCTTCTGGGAGCCACCTACCTGGGCTCGAACTGGTTTTGCTCTGTTGACTCTGGTCGTGAGGCAGTTTCCCAGCGTCGGACAGCGAAAATGGTGGCTAGTGTGATGGGCGAGTCTCATCCAGCTGCTTCGGGACCCCCAGAGGTGACGGGCCCACTCCCAAAACCCGTTTGCCCTCCTGGGGTCCCCTCTTCAGCTGGGCCCAGGGCAAGCCGAGTTCCAGCCTCCCCAGCTGCTTCAAAACTTCTCTGGATTTTTTGTGTATTTATCTGGTTGCTGATCCCCTGGGACAAAAGGGATCCCTAACCCTGCTCCCAGATTTTGTGTGGGGTGCCCCAGCATTTCCCCACAAACTACCACTTACTTTCTAGCTGGAAGAAATGCCCACACTTTGTAAGAGTGCATTTTAAAAATTATTATTATATTATTATTATTATTTAGGTTGTGAGATCCTCTTAATATACTTTATATCATGAGAATGAGCTGACATAGATCAAAATGCACTTTTCCCCCTATTAAAAGACCTTGATTTACAGATTTCTTCACAATACAGTTGTCACTATATATATAGTGTTTATATATATAGTGTTTATATATATAGTGCTTATATATTGTGTTATATATAAACATATATAAACCTTTCATACATATATATATATATATATATATATATATATGAAACCTTTCATATATATATATATATATATATATATGAAAGGTCCCGACAAAGACCTGACCCTAAACTGGGTGTTTTGTTAACATGGTGTGTGGCCGCTTTGTAGTGCCACAGGAAGAAGTTGTAGCAGTTGTGCCATCATTGTTCCAAGAGTTGCTGATCAGTCCTGGTTCATGTGGACTCAACCAGGTTGTGAAAGGCAACTGCTCAGCTCATAGTTATGCCCACTGGGTCATTGGAGGTGGGGAGATGAGAGGAGGGGACTCAATCCCCTCTCCAAACCTGGCCAGTGTGCCCATGGCAACCAGCATGTTTGCTGGTCCTTGAAGCGATGGTGAAACTGGCCAGGGAAGGAACAAGTTTCCTGCTCTCTGCTTCCTGGGCAGCTCTCCGCAGGCAGCAGCTGTAGCAGTGGTGCATCTGGTCATTATCTCTGCATTACCTATCAGTCCTGGTACCTGGTACATTGTCTGTGAGGCTCATAGTCACGCCCATTGGGTCACTGGAGTTAGGGGAGCATTTTTGCTTTTTTAGAGGAACACTCTGAGTCACACTATGCAGTGATTTTAAATAATTACAAAATACACGGTGCCCTTTTGACAACTGTATTCATTCAAGAATGATGTTAAAAATATTTAGGACTGAATTAAATCCCCAGGATTATATGGCCCCCTAAGACTTCTGCAGTGACCCCAAACACCAAGCAAAGAGTAACTCCTGAGCACTACTGAAAAAGATTTGGATATAGCCCTAAAACAAAAACAAACAACTGCCAAACAAACATTTGTGGCTGGCTGGCAGGTGAAGCCCTGGGCCCCCAGCCAGAGTGGATGATTGGTACAAAAACAGCCACAGCCCTGCCTGGGAATTGCAGGTATTTAACTCTCCCCCATGACCCGGGAAGAGGCGAAAGGCAACTCCTATTACCACACATGTGCAGTCAAGAGTCTCACATTTGGAAAAATATCTAGGCGTAGGTGTGCGTGCATGCGTGTGTGTTGTGTGTGTGTGTGTGTGTGTGTGTGTGTGTGTGTGTGTAAGTATGTATGCAGGGCAGGGGAGACCACCTTTGTGAACCAAGTGTTTCTCCAGGAATGACTGGCACAGTTATTCTTTATCTCCGTAACAAATTTGTGCTAACATTACTATTTGTCTCACCTAATTTTCAGATATTTTCTTTCACAGACTACTTGAGCACTTGATTTTATTGGATCCTTGTTTTTATTTTCTTTATCTTTTTTTCAGGCCTAAGTCCCCTAAATTTCCTGGGAGAGAGGAGTAAGCTATATGTGTTCCAAGGAGAATACTATCAGTGGCAAACCATGCAAAACTCCATCAAAGTAGTCCGCTAAAGAAAGAGCTAGAAGAATGATGTAAAAGTGTTCTGTGAGTGTAGAGTGATAGTATATCGCTACAGTGGGGGAGCACTTACCTTGCACATGGCTCTTTCCCTAGCACCTCAAAGCCCTGTCAGAAACAATTTCTGAGCATAGTCAGGTGTAAGAGTTTGTTGAGCATTAAATAGAGGCAAAAGATACACATGACAACCCTTTAATGTATGTTCTGCTTCTGGGGAAGGAAAAGAGAAAGAGAGAAAGGGAAAGAAATAAAGAACCTGCCATGGAGGCGGGCTGGGGAGGGGGAGGGAACCGGGGACATTGGTGGTGGGAGATGGGCACTGGTGGAGGGGATGGGTGCTGGAACACTGTATGACCAAAACCCAAATATGAACTTTTTAATTGTATATCTTTGTAATTGTAAAAATAAAAAAAAATTTAAAAAAAGAGTATGTTGAAGGTAGGATCCATCCTCCCAACCAAAAAAAAAAAAGAATTCTTTGAAATAAAATCTAAAAAGGAGTTAGAAGTTATAGTGATAAGCCTAAGAACACATTTTGGCAAGGGGCACAAGGAGATAGTTTTGGGTGGAGTCACAGCATGTGTGTGTGTGTGTGTGTGTGTGTGTATTTTTCAAAAACAGAACTTGTCTATCCAATTTATTCATTAATGAAGGCTCAGCTGAATGAGAAGATGCAAAAAAAAAAATCCAGGAATCTGGTGTAGGTATATAGGATTGGTCATAAAGGATGCTGAAGTAAACGGATAAATTATACAAAACTAGTAAATATCCTAAAGAACAATAATAGCATGAATTTTGACTTGTCTTCCCTCCCTGCCTCATCCTTCTTTCCTTCCTTCCTCCTTCCTTCCGTCTTTCCTTCCTTCCTCCTTTCTTCTTCCTTCCTTCCTTCCTTCCTTCCTTCCTTCCTTCCTTCCTTCCTTCCTTCCTTCCTTCCTTCCTTCCTTCCTTCCTTCCTTCCTTCCTTCCTTCCTTATTTTCTTTCTCTTTTCCTTAAATTTTGCACTGCCAAGTTCTCACACACACAAGCCACAGAGCCATGTACCCAGTCCCTGAAAGCATAACCTTTGATGCTATCTTATTGACTGGAAACAATCATGATAAGTTTTTTAATTTTTTCTTAAAAACAAAGTAATAGTCAACTATAGAGAAACTAGACTCTAATCAACAATAGTAAGTGAAACATAGTTCCTAGAAAATTAGTGAATTATTGAAAAAAATCATAGTGGTTTTTATTTTAGTTGTGTATTGGTTTGTTTTTGTGTTTTGGGGCCACACCCAGTAGTGCTGGAGGTTCTCCCAGTTCTTTGCTTGGGGGTCACCCCCTGCAGTGCTGGAGATGGGGCAATTGGCAAATGTGGCTGGGTCCTCTGCAGGTAAAGCCCTTCAAGGCTAGTATCCAAAACCCACCAAAGCTTTTTCTTTAGCTTCCTCAAATTTACTTGTAAAACTGTCTATTATTTCTTTTATTTTTTTCCCCAAATTTTATTTGATGAGAGCACTGTCATTTACACGAAGGAGATGGTGGTCCGATCCTGTTTGGAATTTGGGGATGACAGCAACATCGGTCAGACAAACCCTTCGATTGAAGATGATGTGGTCAATTTCATTGTGGAACTGTCCTCCAGGAGATTCCCATGTCCAGTGTTTCGCTTCAGCCTTCTGGAACTGTGAGTTCCCATGAATGGTCTTGGTGGACATGATGAACTCAGATAGTCTCTCACCCTGTTCGTTCCATTCTAGGCCATGGTTCCCAGTGTGGAGTTCTTCAGCAGAACTTCTTGGTCCTATCTTGACATTAAAATCACCGACTATGGTCTTGTAGAAGGTGTGATCTTTTTATAGAACTCCTCCAATTCCATGTAGAATTTCTCAATTTCATCTCCTTTGTATGTGGATGTTGGTGTGTAGACAATGAAGATAGAAATTGCTGGCAGTGGGCCACATCTATTCAAGTGTAATCGTGCTATCTGGTTTGTTAGGCATTCAAATGAATCAATGTTGATGGCCATGTTCGTGTTGACAAGGACACCAACGCCACCGACGCCTCTTTCATCGCATGTTCCAAGGACCAATTCTTCTCTGGTGTCAAATACAGCATGATGCGACTGACGCCTCGTCATCTCAGTCAGACCAATGATGTCGTACTTGATCTTTTGCCCTTGCACCATCAGATCCTCAATATATGCTTCCGATGCCAGTGTGCGTGCATTGAAAGTACAGACAGTCATTTTAGTCCTTTTTCGTTTTGGCAGCCTAGGATGGCTGTGAAAATTTATCAGGCACTGCTTGTTTGCCTTTCTTACTGCTGCCGTATTAAGGGCTCTTTCGGGGGTCAGGAAAATAAACATTTTTGTTACTGGATTTGGCATATTGAACACGCATCAGACAGATTGCCAGGCTCTGCCGTCGCGGGTGCTATACTCTCATTACTTTGTGGGGCTCTCTCAGAGGGGTGGGTAGAATATTAACGGTAATTTGGAGGTAAATTGCGTGCAATGGGGGAAAACCATGAGCAACGGGAAAGCTGGTTTCTGCTCTGCCGGGTGTATCTGTGTCTGTGGCTCAAGCATTCCTGGGCTTGAAATACTCTCCTCTGAAGGGCGGGTCTCTGCAGGGTGGGTCCTTGTAGGCTGGGTTTCTGACAAGCCAGACTGGAGACTGGATTAATCTGTTGGGTGGTGATCTTACGAGCTTCAAGGTGTGGATGCTGCCAGCAAGGTGTGGGGGTTTCCCTGGGCTCTTCCGAGGCTCCATCGGGATGGTGGACTCGGGTTGGAAGTTGCTCTCGTGGCCCATGGAATGCAGGGTGTTCAACGGGGAAAGCTGGTTTCTGCTCTGCAGGGTGTATCTTTGTCTCTCGGCATCTTGTAACTCATCTACAAGCTGTTTACAGGAGTCATCCTGAACAGGATTGGCAGAACACTAGATGAAGGACAACCATGCGAGAGCAAGCTGGCTTCCGGAAAGGATTCAGCACAATCCACACAGTAACCAAGCTCATTGAGGTTTGTAGGGAGTACAAGATGCCGCTCTGTCTCACGTTCATTGATTTACAAAAAGCCTACTTCCCGCAATGAGGAAGAAAGGGCTGCAAAGTTTAAGAAGAGAACTCCCAGAACGACCACCAACTGGGAACTCTTTGGCACCATTGCAGCAATTAGGGAAGATACCACCATTGGCGACATCGATGAAGAATACAACCGACTGGCTCAGCACCTCCATGATTGTGCGAAGAATGTCGAGAGAGAGAAAGACACAAAAGGACGCCTGTCTTCAGAAACTCTCGAGCTCATTCGCCAATGTGGCAAGGAGCGAGCCTCAGGAGATCAACTGCTAACGTCCAGGCTTGCTAAACGGTGCAGAGAAGTGATAAAAGAAGACCTCAAAGACAGAAGAGCAGAAATACTGGAAGATGCAGCAGAAGCCGGGAAAAGCATTCGAACTGCCAGCCTGTCCTTCGCCAACTATAAAACCAAGACGACGGCCCTCCGATGCCCTGATGGATCTATCACATCTTCCAGAAAGGCAATGGAGAAGATTATCCAGGACTTCTACTCAAATCTCTTTGATAGCCACATCCACCTGCCCACATACCAAATTCCACTGGATGGATATGTCATTCCCAATGTTCTCCCTTCTGAAATCCAACATGCCATCTCGTCAGTAAAGAAGGGAACAGCACCAGGTCCAGACAAAGTCAGACCCAAACACCTGAAGAATCTGCTGTCGGTACTCATCAATACACTAGCTCGGTTCTTCAAACACTACCTGCCCGAATGCAAGGTACCCTCCCAATGGAAAACCAGCAGGACAGTTCTACTGTTCAAGAAGGGAGACATTCACAACATTGGAAACTAGTGCCCCATCTACCTGTTGTCCGTCATCTACAAGCTGTTTACACAAGTCATCCTGAAAAGGATTGGCAGAACACTAGATGAAGGACAACCATGTGAGCAAGCTGGCTTCCAGAAAGGATTCAGCACAATCGACCATATCCACACAGTAACCAAGCTCATTGAGGTTTGTAGGGAGTACAAGATGCCGCTCTGTCTCACGTTCACTGATTTACAGAAAGCCTTTGATTCTGTGGAGACTGAAGCAGTCATCGAAGCCCTAGCCAAGCAGGGTGTTCAAACCCAATACATCAAGATCCTTCGTGAGCTCTATTACAGATTCACCACCAGGATATCACCATTCTACAAAGAAGTGATCATTGATGTCAAAAGAGGGGTTCAACAGGGTGATACCATTTCACCAAAACTCTTCAGCGCCACCCTCGAGAACATCATGTGACAATTAGAATGGGAAGGAATGGGAGTGAAAATAGATGGTCGGCAACTATACCCCACCTCCGCTTTGCTGATGACATCGTTCTAATAACACCAAACATTAGCCAAGCGGCACAAATGCTGGCTGACTTCAACTTAGAATGTGGAAAGATAGGTCTACAGCTGAATCTAAAGAAAACCATGTTTATGAAAAATGAACTAGTTCCAGAGGCCCCATTCACTCTCAATGGAACAGACATCTCTGAATGCAGCAGTTATGTGTACCTTGGTCGAGAAGTCACATGATGAACGACCTTAAACCTGAGCTGCGCCAGGAGGAAGAGAGCGGCATGGAATGCCTTCAAAGGCATCGAAGAAATAGCTAAAAGGACAAAGAACCTCCAGCTCCAGGACCATTTCTTCGACTCCACCGTTCTCCCTGCATTAACATATGCCTCAGAGACCTGGGCCCTACGAAAGCAGGATGAGAATGCTATTCGGGTTTCCCATAGAGGAATCGAAAGAGCTATGCTTGGAATATCATGCCTCATTCAAGTGAAAGAAGGAATCCGGAGCTCCGACCTCCGTCACTATTCCAGAATCAGGTTCGCTGTCTCGTTTGCCAAGGCATCGAAAATCAGATGGGCTGGACATGTAATGCGATTTGGAGACAACCGCTGGACTAGAGCCGTTACCGACTGGATCCACGGGATGTCAAAGGATCACGTGGCTGTCACCTACAAGATGGCCAGACTTCCTTGTCAAGACCCTGAAGGAACGGTTTGAGGCTCTTCATATTCCTGAATCAACCAGATGCCATTGGGCTACATTGGCACGTGATAGGGTCCAATGAAAATGTTACTGGCGCCTGCTCGAGCAAATTGATGAATAACGGGATTCAAGTGATCAAGTGAAATGACTGTCATTTACAATGCTATTCACTGTTGGGTTTAGACATACAATGTTCCATAACCGATTCTGCCACCTGTTTCATCTTCCTTCCAGCAGTGTTCACAGGCTCCATCTCTGTTCCCCATCTCCCACCCCACTAATCTGACATCTCTGTCTATTGTCTACTATTTCTTTTTCTTTCTTTTTTTTTTTTTGCTTTTTGGGTCACACCCGGCAATGCTCAGGGGTTACTCCTGGCTTTGTACTCAGGAATTACTCCTGGCGGTGCTCGGGGGACCATATGGGATGCCGGGGATCGAACCCAGGCCGGCATGGGGCCGACCGCGTGCAAGGCAAAAGCCCTACCCGCTGGGCTATCGCTCCGGCCCCTATTGTCTACTATTTCTTCACAATGAAAAGAACAGACCAAGGCTTCTCAAATCTCCCACCATCTTTCTGAAAATATTTGAAATAGAGAAAAATTATTTCTGCGCATAATGAAGATTTGCAATTCAGAAGGCCTAAATGGGGTCTTATGGATTTTTTTTTTTTTGCTTTTTGGGTCACACCCGGCAGTGCTCAGGGGTTACTCCTGGCTCTGCACTCAGGAATTACTCCTGGCGGTGCTCGGGGGAACCATATGGGATGCCGGGGATCGAACCTGGGCGGCACAGGCCGGCTGCGTGCAAGGCAAACCCCCTACCCGCTGGATTATCGCTCCAGCCCCAATGGATCCTTTTATATCTTCTAATTATCTTAACCAGAA
The DNA here is from genome assembly GCA_021461705.1 of Cryptotis parvus. Classification (NCBI taxonomy): domain Eukaryota; kingdom Metazoa; phylum Chordata; class Mammalia; order Eulipotyphla; family Soricidae; genus Cryptotis; species Cryptotis parvus. Next base: position 56,755 of record JAJIBD010005711.1, read on the forward strand.
ACTGTAGTACAAGGACCTTTTAATGTTACAAATTTGCCTTTCGAAAGTCATGGTCTATAGATCTAACATTTGGATACCAGGTTTTTCAAAAGTAATGTACCCAGTGACTTAGAAAAATTACAAGAATACTATTATAAACAGCCATATGTATTCTTTGTTCAGTGTCACAAATTTCTAGCATTTTGTAAATTTGCTGTATCTCCTGCCCTTTCTCACACTCACAAATATATCTTCCTGAACCACTTATAAATTAGCTCTCTGTATCATAAATCTCCACTCCTAAGTACTAAAACATATGGTTTGTAAAGACTTTAATAGTAGATATTATGATACTTTGCTTTGAGCCCCTTTCAGGACGAACTCATTCACCCAATGTTTTTGAAATGTCACTGACAGATAATCCTTAACTGTTGACCTTCTCTCTAAATGTCTTGGATGAAGAGACAGTCTAGGATCCCAGGCTCACTGGCTAGTTGTCTGCATGCAGTGACTGATTGCCATGTGAGGGCAAAGGCCTGGACTCTTTCCTGACTCACGGTCATTGTAACTTCAGTTCCACTAAGGTTGTCAAGCCTTTGTGCCTACTCTGCAACTTAACAATTTTCTATGTTGTTCTGCTCCCTTCCATTCTCTTCCCAGGAGTGTATCCCAAGAGCATTCCACAATAAAATACCTGAACACTGATCTTCATTTCAATCTGTGCATTGGGTATGCCAAATGTCTTAAGAGCTGAAACTGATACTCCAGTTTGAATGACTCATTCCAGAACTTTATCATCATGACAGCTAAGAAGTGCTTCTCTAGTTAGGCTAAAATCTTGCCTATTTCAGTGCTGGAGCAATAGTACTGTGGGCAGGATGATTGCCTTGCATGTGAGCAACCCAGGTACAATTCCTGACATCCTATGTGGTCCACCAAGCATCACCAGGAGTAATTCATGAGTGCAGTGACAGGAATAACCCCTGAGCACTAGCTGTTGCCCCAGAACACTTTTGTTGTGACAGGAATAACCCCTGAGCACTAGCTGTTCCCCAGAACACTTTTGTTGCCCCAGAACAAAACAAAACAAAAACACCCAGAAAACAAAATCTTGCCTATTCCATTAGTTTCTAAGAAATATTAATTGAAAAAAAGTAAGAAAGAATGTTCTATGTCATGATCTTTCATTTGTAAAAATAAAGATAAATGGAGACTATATTACATTTAAACATTTAACGTTACATTTAACATTACATTTAACAATTAAAATTGTTAAAGGCCTTATCCCAAACATATGAAATAAAATTTTAAACTGGAGTCTATTTCTGTTTCAACAGAGAGCTGTAAATATTCAACCATTATTTTTATAAGCTAAAAATTATCTACTTAATTGGAGTCCTTGTAAAAATATTCAGTACCATGACTGTCTTACTGTTATAAAGGCATGTTTGTTTTTTTCAGGGTTTATTGTACGTGAAACACAAACTCATTAACAATTTAACATAAGGCAATAAATATGAGTGTTTCAGTAGTAGATCATTTGAACTACTATGGTTCACCATTTTAAAAACACCCAACCAAGATAACAATGTTTTTTTAGTTTTTTACCTACATCTTGGACCATAATCTAGGCTTTATTTCACATGCAGAGAAGTCAATAAAAATGCACAGTTAAGAATGTTGTTAATAATTGGGCCGGATAGATAGTCCAGCAGGTAGGGCGTTTGCTTTGCACACGGCCAGCCCATGCCGGCCGGGTTTGATCCCTGGCATCCGTATGGTCCCCTGAACACCGCCAGGAGTAATTCCTGAGTGCAGAGCCAGGAGAAACCCCTGAGCATTGCTGGGTGTTACCCAAAGAAAAGCAAAAAAAAAAAAAAAAAAAGAATGTTGTTAATAGAGTCAATAGAATGGTTTCACCCGTAAAATAGTCCATCGTCTCACGCTCCAGCAGTCTTCCCTCCTCTATTGTCCCAGTTTAGCCTTCACCCAATCACATCCCTCCTCCCAATTCCCAATAGTTCTAGAAAACTTCTGAAAGTTTCTGTTGCCTTTGGGCATTATTATTCACCTATTAAGTTACTTTATATCCCAAATATGTGAGAGATGATCTGTGTCTGTCCCTCCCGTTCTAACTTCACTCAGTATAATATTCCCCAAATCTATCCATATAGCAGACACGGGGGCAGAGCTACTACCTGCTCTCCCTGTGCTCAGCTGATCATGAAGTGCCCAGGAGGCAAGGTGAATTCTAGCCCTGGCCCGCCATTCCCATAGAGCCTCTCAAGAATCCAGAGGAAACCCCACACCATGAGGGCCACCACTTTCAACATCCAGACTCCACAGCTCGTCAGAGCTCCACCCAAGAGAAGAGCCAATCTCAAGCCCACTCATCAGAGTCCCATCCTACAGTGAAGAATATTTAAAGTCCAGGTATGCCTGATCCAGAGACTCAGACACATGGAGCAGAGCTGCTACTGGCCCTCCCTGTGCTCAGCTGATCATGAGGTGCCTGGGATGGAAGGCGAGTTCTAGACCTGACCCTCCATTTCAAAAGAGCCTCATAAGAAGCCAGAGGAACTCCCACACCATGAGGGCAGCCATTTTCAACATCCGGACTCCACAACTCAGAGCTCCACCCACTCTCCCTGGTTCATCAGTAAATGCATGAGATGAGAACCTACTACTGAGAGTATACCACCTGCACGGCAGAGCCTGGCAAGCTCCCCATGTCGTATTTGATATGCCAAAAACCAGTAATAGTTATAGGCCTTATTCCCATGACCTGAAGGAATGGTTTGAGGCTCTTCATGTTCCTGGAGTGAGCAGATGCCCTTGGGCTACACTAGCATGCAACAGGACGTATGGAGATGTTACTGATGCCTGCTCAAGCAAATCGATAAACAATGGGAAGACAAGTGATACAAGTGATATTACATTTATATTAATGTGTGCAGGTGCTATCTTTGTAGGATATGAAAGATTCTTAAGGAACTTCTTATTTCTTCCTGTGAACAATTAGAATTGTTTACAGAAGATTAGGGGAACATCTTACTTATTTCTCTCTGTGAGCACTTGTATAGTATTCTACTTTCCATTATAGTCTGGATAACCATTTTTCCCCTCATATAGACCAGAAACAAATAAGACAAAATGATCATGGTTGTTAATTCTTTGTTGTATTGATTGCAGTTGTCTATAGCTTCTGAAAGTTCAAATTTCTAAAATGAAAATCTCATCAGTTTAAATTTGTTGCTTTTTGCAGTTATAAGAACCATCATACTGATTGATATTTTGCTGAAAAAAGCAGCCAAATAATTTCTTAATTATATAATCTATCTGAATGAATTAATTTGAACTTTGAGTACAACGATCTATTGATTTGTTTATCTTTGTTATTTTTTCTTATGAACTTAAGAACATTCATTCTATTTTTTTTTGGCTTTTTTTGGGTCACACCCAGTGATGCTCAGGGTTACTTCTGGCTCTGCGCTCAGGAATCACTACTGGCACTGCATGGGGGACCATATAGGATGCTGTGGATCGAACCCAGGTCAGCTGCATGCAAGGCAAGTGCCCTACCTGCTGGACTATCGCTCCGGCCCCATTCACTCTATTGTTTATATGATCAAAACCACCAGTGGAGAAAGCGTTGGGAGGGGACCCTGAGACAGTGGGAGAGGGGGCAGATACATTGCAGGAATGTTATATGCAGGGAGCCCCATCATTAGCAGTACTGTAAACTTCAGTGTTTATAATAAAAGTAAATAAAATAGAAATCAAAACCAGATATGCTGCTATTTACCAAAGATGTAAATAATGCAGAGGACAGAGTGTTTTTTTTTTAATTAATGGCTAAATCTTGCAGAATTATGTTTAGTTAATGGTCAATGAGGTTTTTACTTACTATGAGAACAATTTAAGTTTTTGATTGGATTGCTGGGATATTTTTGACCGAAAAGAGTGAGTGATGTTTACAGAACTGCAGACTTACCCAGCTGAGTGTGCTAGACAGGCAGAGCAAAGAAGAATTCATCTTCTTTGTGGGCAGGCAAAAGGCAAAAATAGAAAGAAAAGTGCCTGAGGTGAGTATATACAATGCCTCCTTTTACACTCTCCATCACATCAGTCTTGTGGAGCAGAAATGTGAAGGTCAGGACTGATAGGTTTCACCTCACAGAAGTGCTATGGGAGTAAAACTGAATGTGCTACTGTAAGTGTAACTTTAATAAAGTGATAAAGACTTCACATTATCATAAAACATAAAACATAGTCCTCTATAACAAATGTAGCATATAAATTTTATTAAATTACATGGAAATAAATTATATTAATAAATAAAATCTAATAGGAAAATATATTAATAGGTTCAATACATTAGATTAATAATAAAGAACTAGGTGTTTGGAGTCAGAGAGATAGTATAGCAGGTAGAATGCCTTCCTTGCTCATGACTGAGCTGGATTTGATCTTGGCAGACCTGAGCTCTGCCAAGAGTGATTCCTGAATTCATAGCCAGGTATGGCCCCCAAACAAGGCAAAATAAGACAAAACACTAGGTGTGTTATGTATGTTTGGTAAATGTTCTGATTGCATATTTAAGTTTGAATTGCTAGTATTTAGCCCTGTGCCAGCACTTGGTGGATATCTAATCAATGCTCATTCACTCAATTATCCATATGTACAGCCACTTATAACTCATTAAGATTAGATAACTTTAGATCCATTTTTATATTTTGTTTGAAAAATATCTTTCCAACACAGCTGGCCTTTTGTCACATACGTAATTCCCTTCAGAGGTAAAGTAGGTTGCCTGGCTGGTGATTATGGCAAAGACTGTGAAGAATAGTGGAAGAAAGTCAGAGAGCAGTACAGGGGTGAAGGCACTTACCTTTCACTTGCCTTTCACTATGAGCCATGGTTCCATCCCTGGCACCACCATGTGATCCCCTGAGCACTGCCAGGAGTGAGCCCCTTAGTACAGTTGGGTATAGCTCCTCCCCACAGCAAAGAAAGCTAAAACTAAAACTATGTGATGGAGGTTTCCCAACTGGTCCCTTTCTCCTCTCCTCTCAAAACACATATTCTTTCCTTAAGAGGTGAAATCTGTGGGGGTTTGCCCCATGGGCATGTTTGTGGAGCTTTCTAGTACAGCAGAGTCAAGGTGAGTTAGGCTGCATGGTTTGGGGATCCCAATCACGCTGTACACCTAAGTTTCATCTCCTTTTGCTAACAACTCCATTGATCATAAAGCTGAAGTTTTTTTATTAATTAAAGGAGACATCCACGACATTGGCAACTATTGCCCAATCTTCCTGTTGTTTGTCATCTATAAGCTGTTCACTCGAGTCATCCTGAACAGGATTGGCAGAATATTAGATGAAGGGCAACCATGCAAGCAAGCTGGCTTCCGAAAAGGATTCAGCACAATCAAACATATCCACACAGTAACCAGGCTCATTGAAGTCTGTAGGGAGTTCAGGATGCCACTCTGTCTCACGTTCGTTGATTTAAAGAAAGCCGTTGATTCTGTGGGGACGAAAGCAGTCATCGAAGCCCTAGTCAAACAGGGCATTCAAACCCAATACATCAAGATCCTTCGTGAGCTGTATTATGGATTCACCACCAGGACTTCACCATTCTACAAAGATCATCAATGTCAAAAGAGGGGTTTGGCAGAGTGATATCATTTTACCAAAACTCTTCAGCGCCACCCTCGAGAACATCATGTGACAATTAGAATGGGAAGGAATGGGAGTGAAGATAGAGGGTCGGCAACTACACCACCTCCGCTCGCTGATGACATCGTTCTGTCACTGTCTTCCCATTGTTCATCGATTTGCTCGAGTGGGCACTAGTAACATCTCCATTAGTCCTGTCACAAGCAAGTGCAACCCAAGGGCATCTACTTGCTACAGGGACAGGAGGAGCCCGAAACCATTCTTCAGGTTATGGAACTGAGGTCCATAATAGTTACTAGTCTTTGGCATAAAAGGTAAATAAAACTTGGGGCTGGAGCGATAGCCCAGAGGGTAAGGGCGTTTGCCTTGCACGGCTAGCCTGTGCCGGCCTGGGTTCGATCCCCGGCATCCCATGTGGTCCCCGAGCACCGCCAGGAGTGATTCCTGAGTGCAGAGCCAGGAGAAACCCCTGAGCATTGCCGGGTGTGACCCAAAAAAGCAAAAAAAAAAAAAAAAAGTAAATAAAACACCGTAGCTTGCCAGGCTTTACCGTGTAGGTGGTATAGTCTCAGTAGAAGGCTCTCAACCCAAGCATTTACTGATGAAACTTAAAGGGGGAAGATCAGGTTTTCTCTTGGATGGAGCTCTGAGGAACTATGGAGTCTGGATGTTGAGAATGACTAACTGCATGATGTGTGGTTTGCTCTGGATTCTTGCCAGGCTTACTGGTATCAGTAAAAACATGTCTATAACTGTTTACCATGTATAAATGTGAAAGAAATTGGGAAGAACCTTATGCAAAATTCAGTATCCTAATAAAAATATTGCACGGTCCGTAAAGCAGCCGCATGCCTAGAGACACGTGGGTCTGGCATGGGTGGGTCTCTCTCTTCCGGGGCAACTGGCATGGAGGCGGAGAAAGGGGCAGAGCCCAAAACTCCACACTGAGTCCGGCCAGCATGGTCTCTCCCCGCTCATGAGAGCAAACCCTTGGAGCAATGTTGGACTCGGCCAGGGGATGGCTGAGCCCCTTACCGAAGTGAAGTTTTGGGCTTATGAAAATAAAAGTGCGGATTGTGTTTCCGCTGTGTGTTTTTGGCTTCCCAGGGTATATTCCCAGGAGTGGTATGGCTGGGTCAAAAGGGAGCTCAATTTCTAGTCTTTGGAGGAATGTCCATGTTGTTTTCCAGAAAGGTTGTACAAGTCAACATTCCCACCAACAATGTATGAGAGTCCCCCTTTTCCCTGCATCCACGCCAGCACTTGTTGCTTTTGCCCTTTTGGATATGGGTCAGTCTCTGTGGTGTGAGGTGATATCTCATTGTTATTTTGATTTGCATCTCTCTGATGATTAGTGATGATGAGCATTTTTGCATATGCCTTTTGGCCATTGAATTTCTTCCTTGTCAAAGTTTCTGTTCATTTCTTCTCCCCATTTTTTAAATGGGGTTGGCTGTTTTCTTCTTATATATCCAGCCTTAAACTTTGCATTTTAAATGAGCATTTTAAACGATCTGGAGAGAACAGATTGTAGGAAGCAAAAATGGGTAAGGGGAGACTAGCAAGAGTCTGACTCAGAGGATTTATGACCCTGCAAGGTTGAAATGAAGGTAGAAGAGAAGAGGGCAGATTTGAATGGCATTTAAGAGGCAAACTTGTCAGAACATGACGATAGATTGGCTGTGGACTATGAGAGAGGTGAAAGTGTCCAAATAACTCCTTGGGTTTTGGCTTGTATAACTGAGTAAGTGGGAGTTTACCACACACAGATTACAGTAAAGAAAACCCAGTCTTCAGGAGCAAGAAAACTAGCTTAATTTTGACATATTGAGTCTGTGTTGCCTTTGAAACATATTTAGTGGAGATGTTTTAAGAGGGCACTGGCCATTTGGTACAAAATAGACCTTGAGGTGATTGTGCTAAATGAAATAGGAAGTAAAACACAATTATGGGGTAATTTTTTTTTAAAAAAGTATTTTATTATACCACTGTGAGATATACAATTACAAAGATATACAATTAAAAAGTTCATATTTGGGTTTTGGTCATACAGTGTTCCAGCACCCATCCCTCCACCAGTGCCATCTCCCACCACCAACTACCTGGTTCCCTCCCCCCCCCCAGCCCGCCTCCATGGCAGGTTCTTTATTTCTTTCCCTTTCTCTCTCTTTCTCTTTTTCTTCCCTTCAAGACTATGGATTACAGAACATACATTAAAGGGTTGTCATGTGTATCTTTTTGCCTCTATTTAATGCTCAGTTCTAGGTTGGTATTAGTACCCTCGACAATTGTTAACACACTGCTCCATTTTCTGTCTTACCTAGCCTCTGACTCCCACAGGTTTGTGATAATTTCCACCTTTGACAAGACCTCCTGATACAAGGTCATGTTTCACTTGACCTTGGATATTGGTATCATAATATGTACATATATATTTATGTCATGCAAATAAATGCAGTCATTCTGTATCTGTCTCTCTCCTACTGGCTAATTTCACTCAACATAATCTTCTCCATGTCCATCCATTTATAGGCAAATTTTATAACTTAATTTTTCCTGACAGCTGCATAGTATTCCATTGTGTAGATGTACCAAAGCTTCTTTATCCAGTCATCAATTCTAGGGCACTCTGGTTGTTTCCAGATCCTGGCTATTGTGAATAATGCTGCTATGAACATAAAAGTAGGGATGGTGTTTCCGCTGCGTATTTTTGGCTTCCCAGAGTAGATTTCCAGGAGTGGTATGGCTGGGTCAAATGGGAGTTCAATTTCTAGTCTTTGGAGGAATGTCCATATTGTTTTCCAGAAAGGCTGTCCCAGCCGGCATTCCCACCAACAATGGATGAGTGTCCCCTTTTCCCCACATCCACGCCAGCACTTGTTGTTCTTGCTCTTTTGAATATGTGCCAGTCTCTGTGGTGTAACATGATATCTCATTGTTGTTTTTATTTGCATCTCTCTGATGATTAGTGATGATGAGCATTTTTTCATATGTTTTTTGGCCATTCGAATTTCTTCCTTGTTGAAGTTTCTGTGCATTTCTTCTCCCCATTTTTTTGATGGGGTTGTTTGTTTTCTTCTTGTAAAGTTCTACCAGTGCCTGATACATCCTGGATATTAACCCCTTATCAGATGGGTATTGGGTGAATATTCTTTCCCATTCTGTGGACTGCCTTTGTATCTTAGTCACTGTTTCTTTTGAGGTGCACAAGCTTTTTTAATTTCACGTAGTCCCATATGTTTATCTTTTCTTCTAGTTGCTTTGTTAGTGATGTTTCACCTTTGAAGATGCCTTTAGCTTCAATGTCGTGGAGGGTTTTTTCTATATTTTCTTCAATGAACTTTATGGATTCAAGTCTGATATTGAGATCCTTAATCCATTTTGATCTGATTTTTGTGCATGGTTTTAGACACAGGTTCAAATTCATCTTTTTACATGTAGCTGTCCAGTTTTCCCAGCACCACTTGTTGAAGAGGCTTTCCTTACTCCATTTTGGACTCTTTGCACCTTTATCAAAGATTAAATGATCATGTGTTTGAGGTCGGGTGTCAGGATACTCAATTCTATTCCATAGGTCCACAGGTCTGTTTTTATTCTAATACCATGCTGTTTTAATTATTACTGTCTTATAGTACAGTTTGAAGTTGGGAAAGGTGATGCCTCCCATCTTCTTTTTCCCGAGGATTGCTTTAGCTATCCTTGAGGGTTTATTGTTCCATACAAATTTCAGGAGTGTTTGGTCAATTTCTTTAAAGAATGTCATGGGTATCCTTATAGGGACTGCATTGAATCTGTACAGAGCTCTAGGGAGTATTAACATTTTGACAATGTTGATTCTCCAATTATGGGGTGATTTTATTCATTTATACACTATAAATAATAAAAAATGCATTTGCAGAAACAACAAAACTAACTCCTATACCAGGTGAAACCTGTAATGGTCACCAAAGGCAAAAGGAGTAGGTGGAAGAATGGAGTCACTGTTTTTCTTTTTTCTTCTTTTGGGCCAGGGGAATCTCTTAAGTGGAGCTCAGGAGACCTGGGGCCCCACTGGTGATTCTTGGCCAGCTAGGCCTGTGGTTCAATGCAAATGTCCATCACTGCTGCTTAGGTCCTGTGGTATCATGGATTATCAGGGCCACCCCTGTGCTAGGGTCTCTAGCGTAGGTCAGAAGTACTCTAGACATGTGTCCTAATTTCTGCGCTATTTCTTGGCCTTGGAAGTGGAATCTTTTGGTGATGAGGTGGACTGGAGCTTGGGTAGTACATGTAGAGAATCCCATCACATATATAAAGGTGTTAAAGTATTCCCTGAAAATAGGGGCTTAAAAGATAATAGAGCAGGTAAGATTCTTGCCTTGCATCCTGACCACCCTAGTTCAAATCCCCAGCACCACATATGGCCCCCTAAAAACTGCCAGGGATCACTCCTGAGAATGGAGCCCAGAATAACCCCTGATCGCTACTGGGTGTGGCCCACACTCCCCCTGCCTTTAAAAAATAAACAAACAAGCACACAAAAGCCATATTAATTTAAACTAAAGTAAATCAATAAAAATAGTTTTGAAAGAAGGTTTGCATATGCAGATTTGAAGGTTAAAGAAGATACTGAAACCAAGCATTTATAATATATATTTATATTACATATATTGTTATATATAATACATATTTATATTTCTTCTATTTTTCTCTCTCTCCTACCATCTGTTTCCCGCTACCTTGTGCATGTGCATGTACAGTTACATAAAATAAGGTAATTAAATAGACTCTCCTGTGAACCACTGTCTTTTAGTGATCACAATGTTTCATGCAGAGTGGAGCTTAGCCATGAGTGAGTGAGTGAGCGGTATTGGCACAAAGCATTGATACAAACAGGGAAATATGGAGCCATCTGAAACAGGACCACTGATATGGGGCCATGCATATGAATTCCATAAGAGCTTGTGTGTGCTGGCAGAACCTTCTCTCTTCTGTTTGCCTGTTCATTGCACTCCTATGCTGACTTCATGCTGGCTAATGAGAAAGCAGGACCCAGATTCCAGGAAGAGAAGCGCTAGCATAAGCTCTGCATGCAGCATAAGCTCTGCATGCAACTCTGAGCAGTTTTGCACTCACTGTGAATGCTACCAATGTGTTTCAATCCAAAGGTCCTGCTGTTTAGCCCTCGGGGAAATAGTATGAGTTTGTTACTGTCATGGTGCTGCTACTTGGCCAGCGGCAGCTCCTGAGGACTAATACATTCCGGCAAACTGGAAAAATGCCAACTTCTTGCCTTTCTGAATAAAGGATGAAAGGGATGACCTTGAAAATCATTACCTTGCAGCAATAGCCTGAAAAGGAGTGCAATAAATCAAGCCAAATATCCATTTAGAAATGCTGCGGAGGGGCAAACAAAAAAAGGAGGCATGGTTTTGTAATAAATGACTCTTGTCTGACTCCTGTAATTTCTTCTAGGTAAGCCTGGCTGAAGGGAAGGGGACAATAAATTAGATAGTTGTTTAACTTATCAAAATGCAATTTTATGTGTTACAACGATTTAAAACAAGAAAAAATATATTTTAGGCAGGGTGTTGGTAGAGAAATTAAGCTCTAAAACGGCTCACTGTCATCTTAGAATAACTGTGTTCAAAGGGACCATGCAGATACTGGCCCTGCATTCATTTTTGCAAGACACAGTTAGTGAGTGCTCACTGTTTTCCAGGCTTCAGTTGAAACATGGGGACAAAACAGTGAACATACAGATTAAAATCATTGTTAATGGAGCTTATGTCTAGGGGGTGATGCGGAGAGAAAAATAGGCCTGTAGAATGTCAGATAGAATTAACAGTTTAAAAGGAAGCCTGGGGAGATAGTACAGGAGATAAGGCTCTTGCCATTTTATTTTTGCTTCTTTTTTGGGGAGGGGGTCACACCTGGTGATGCTCAGGGGTTACTCTTGGCTCTGCACTTAGGAATACTCCTGGTGGTGCTCCATGGACCATATGGGATGCCGGGGATCTAACCTGGGTCTGCTGTGTGCAAGGCAAATGCCCTACCCACTGGACTATCCCTCAGGCCCCAGATAACGCTCTTGCTTTGCATTCAGAGAACCCTGATTCAATCTCTGGCACTGTCTATGGTCCCCCAAGTGACCAAGGGTCACACCTAGACACAGAACCAGGAATAGCTCCTGAGCACCATGAGGTGTGGTCCTAACCTCTATTCCCCTCTTCTCTCCTCTGCCCCCCATCCCTGTTTCTGGGATAAAAAACAACCAAGAGTTGAAAAGGCAAAGAGAATAGTAAAGAGTAGAGTAAGTGTGAGGTGAGGAAGTATAATTCTTGATAGATTTGCTTTCTGAAGGCTTTGTGTACAAACTTTATGTAGAGTTATATAAAATGAGAAAGTTTAGAAATATTGGGGAAGGGCATTTCATGGTGAAAATAGTACAAGCAAAGGCTTCAGTGAAGCACAAGCTTGGTGTTTGCTCTGAGGCTTCATTGGAGTAAGAGTTGATATTGAGAGAGAGAGACAGAGAGAGACAGAGACAGAGAGATAGAGAGACAGAGAAATAGAGATAGACAGAGAGAGATAGAGACAGAGACAGAAAGAGAGACAGAGAGAGACAGAGAGACAGAGAGAGACAGAGAGAGAGGCAGGAGACAGAGAGAGAGAAACAGAGAGACAGAGAGAGAAAGAGACAGAGAGAAAGAGACAGAGAGAGAAAGAGAGACAGAGAGAGACGGAGATAAACAGAGAGAAAGAGAAACAGAGACACAGAGAGAAGAGAGACAGAGAGAGGGACAGAGAGACAGAGAGAGACAGAGATAGAGAAACAGAGAAAGAGAGACAGAAAGAGACAGAGACAAAGAGAAAGAGAGACAGAGAGAGAGGAGAGAGACAGAGAGAGAGGAGAGAGAGAGACAGAGAGAGAAAGAGAAGGAGGGTCCAGATCAGGACTATTTCACTATTTACTCTTTTTTTTTTTTTTTTTTTTTTTTTTAACAAACCCTCGGTTGTTTTGGGGTTGTTTTTGGCCTCTCCACTAAAAACCGGGGCGGACCCGGGCGCGCCGGGCGCGCAACGCATCCCGCGGGCTAGCCGCCCCTCACTATTTACTCTTATGCAACAGCTACTGAATATTTATTCGTGCTCCTCTCCACCCTGAAGTGTAGAAGTGTGACTGTCCATACTGTTTGCTATTGCATCACCACGTGGCTTGAACTGAGCCTGCACTGTTCCCTGAAAACTGAAATCTAATTAAAAATTCTCTTTTGGGGGCCACATCCAGCAATACTCAGGGTTTACTTCCGCTTCTGTACTCAGGAATTACTAGTGGAGGGTTAGGGGGACCATCTGGGGTATTGGTGGGTGAACCCTCATCATCTGTGTGCCAGACAAGCACCCTTCCCACTGTATTATCTCTCTAGCCCTTAAAGTGATAGAGTAGTTCATCCAATTTAGGGTTTGAAACTTATCATTGGTGGGAAGGGAGGAGGTGGCACGAGTTACTCGGTGAGAGTTCCATAAATCTGTCAAATTGATGTAATACCATTGACTGACAACATGAGATGATGGGGCCAGAGCCTCAGAGCCTCTGCTTGCTTCAATGAAGTTAGTAAACCTTGGCTGAGGTCTAGCTGTGTCCTCAGACGGTCCAGCCTTCCTGAGGAGAGTTTGGCTTCATGAATTTTGTCCCAAGCCCACCCTTTGGGTTTTGTTTTCATTTAAACATGTTTACTTTTGGGATCAGAGAGACAGCTCAGCAAGCTGGGGTGCATGTTTTGCATTCAAGAGATCCAGGTTAGATCCTCATTAGTACACTTGGTCCTCTGAGCACTGCCAGGAGGGACTCCCAGCCCTACTCCCACTCAGTAAACAACAAGCCAGGAGTAGCACTTGAATAACACTGGTTATGGATAAAATACAATAAAGTTTTATTGTTGTAATGTTAATAACATAACTTTAACAAGGGCGGACATGTTAGTACTTGTTAGGAGCCCAATGTTAAATGCCATCTTCACCACCAACAGGGCAATATCTCTCCACAACTGACCATGGATCCTTTTTAGTCTTCCATGTCTCCTGCCCTCCCCACCCTAGTTCCTTGTTAAACTCAGTCCTGTCTTCAGAGTCTAAGCATTTATTTTCCTTCACATTGTCTATTCTCTTGCTTGCTTTCTTCATATGTCTCATGAGTAAGAGCATCTGTTTTGTTTTACTTTTTTTTACTTTTCATTCAACCTGACTCCTTACAGTTCCATCCAGATTGTTATAAAAGACAAGATTCCATCTTTTCTTAGAGCTGAGTAATATTTCATTGTGTCTATTTCCACATGTTCTTTCCTCACCCTTCTGTGATTGAAGCCAAGGCAGTAGGGAGATGCTCTTCTCCCATTTTGAGTGAATCAGCTTTTGTGAACCTGTAGTTCTAATAATATTCAGTCCCAACTCTTCAACCTCCCAGCAAATGCACATGTGATATTCCTGTGGACTTTCCTCTCTAGGTGACCCTAGCAACCAGCCACACAGGAGGGGCAGATGGAGGCAATTCTCCTTTGACCAAATGAACCCCTGGTACAGGAGTAGGAAGGTGATCAAGGGACATGCAGCACCTCACAAAAGTCTGTTTTTACTTTCCAGAATGGAGCCAGGCATTCTATTTGCAGGCTGATATGCTGAGATCTCTTTTTTGTAAACCTCTGCTGCAAATGATGCTTGGCATCCCAAATTACACTAAAATCCTACTCAGGGAGATGGCTCACTGGGCTGGGGCGTATACATCAGTCTTGAGTTCGATGCTCATCACTGCATGGTCCCCTCCACTGTCTGGAAGTGACCTCTGAGCACTAGACCTGAAGTAACCCTCTGAGCACTTCCAGATGTGTTTCCCAAACAACAACCAAAAAAAGCAAAATAAAATATTAATGATTAAACATGACAAAATATCTAAACTTTTCCCCAAAGGGAAGGCTGCCTTGTCCAAATGATGTTGGCAAAAGCTGTAAAGTTTACACATATGCTCCCTGCTCCACACAAATGAACTCATACTTTGCTATACTGCCCAACATTCTTATGGATAAGTTCCCAGAAATGAGCTCATAAAGCTAAATAACTTTTTCAGACCATTGATCTATGGTCGAATCTGAATTTATCCTTGAGCAAAAGTCATGCATTGGCTAGCTCACAGATAAGAAGTTTTAAAAAATAAATTATATATCAAATATTAAACGAGTCACACATTGATCATATAGCATTATATAAAGATTAAGTATACATCTTGAAAGCATTATTTACAGAAAAGGTTAGAAGCCAATCAAATGTCTACTATCACTATCACTATCTTCCCGTTAATCATCTATTTGCAAGAGCGGGAACCAGTAACATCTCCATATGTCCTGTCTCATGCTAGTAGAACCCAAAGGCATCTGCTTGCTCCAGGAACATAAAGAGCCTCAAACCATTATATTAGGTCATAGGAATGACCTAATATAAATGTTACTGGTATTTGGCATATCAAATAAAACACGAGCAGCTTGCCAGGCTTGCCATGCAAGTGGCATACTCTTGTAGTCACCTCTAAATAAAGCATTTATTGATGAACTGTGCAGCCGCTTGTGGCCCCACGAGCCGGGCTGTGATAGTCTGGTCTGCTGAGTGGAGTTCTGACGAGAGGTAATTGCGGATGTGGAAAATGGCGACCCCATGGAGTGGGGGTGTCGTCTGGCTTGTTGTGAGGCTCTGCTGGGGTGGCAGGCCAGGGCTAGAACCCTCCAGGCCTCCTGGGCACCTCATGAGCGGCTGGGCACAGGGAGAGCAAGTAGCAGCTCTGCCCCATGTCTGAGAGTCTCTGGTTCAGCATACCTGGGCTGGATTGAAAAAAAAAACCTGCTGCAGGGTGGGTGTCGATGATCCGGGCTGTGATAGTCTGGTCTGTTGGGTGGAGTTGTGATGAGAGGTAAGTCTGGATGTGGAAATGGCGGCCCCCATGGAGTAGGGGATGTCATCTGGCTTGTTGTGAGGTTCTGCTGGGGTGGCAGGCCAGGGCTAGAACCCGCCAGGCCTCCCGAACGCCTCATGAGCGGCTGGGCACAGGGAGTGTCTATCAGTAAAGAATGGTTTAAATGACTTAGTGGGGGGGTGGGGGCATTAGCCTAATGGTAGAGGATAACTTCTGGAGTGTAAGGTTCCCAATTCTATCCTTAGCACCACAAAAACATTCACATTCTGAAATATAATGTAGCTATCCCAAAGAACTAGAAATCAAATTATGAAAAATAGATAAAGAGGATACACTAGTGCATATTTAAAATCTGCTGGTATAAAAATACAAATTTTATATGAGAATGTATTATGTATTAGAAAACTAAAATTTAAAAGAGTAAATGTATTTAACATGAAAGTTTTAGCTATTCAGAGTCTACTCATTGGAAATCTGTGGTGAGTTGATAAAGGCAAGGGATGATGTGTTGCCACTTCCGTGGGGGTGAGGGGTGCTGCACACTCTGTTTTATTTTTTTTTTGGTCACACCCAGCAATGCTCAGGGATTACTCCTGGCTCTGCACTCAGGAATTAGTCCTGGCGGTGCTCAGGGGACCATATAGGATGCCAGGGAACGAACCCGGGCCGGCATGGGCCGGCTGCGTGCAAGGCAAACACCCTACCCACTGGGGTGCTGCACACTCTGGTAGAGAGTCAGGACACTTACTCCAAGTCTCCAGATCTTACAGAGAAGACGGTCATGCTTCCATCCATCTTTATCTACATCAGTGCAAGTTTTCATACAAATTTTAACAAAAGCCTAAAACCATTGTAGGCATATGCACTCAATATAGTGTGTTTGCTCCTGGGATAAAAGTCAAGTTCTTCCCCTCTCCATTTTGTCGAGCCTCGTGGCCCCGCCCAGGAGCTGCCCTGGGGCCGCCAGCCATAGCATGAAGAGCCTCACAAGCGGCTGGGGAAGCTGGAACTGGGCTCGCCCGGGCCCAGCTGACTATGGGGCCCCTGGGAGGGCAGATGGGTTTTGGGAGTGGGCCCATCGCCTCTGGGGGTCCCAGAAGCAGCCAGATGAGACTCGCCCACCACACTAGCCACCATTTTCGCTATCCGGATGCTGGGAAACTGCCTCACGACCAGATTAACAGAGCAAAACCAGTTCGAAGCCCAGGTTGCGCGCCGCTTGCGGCCACGCAGTCCATTAAAATAGTGGAAACAGTGATGTCTTTTAATGCACTGCATTCCACGATGTGCAGGGAAGTTTGGCGGGAAGGAGAGATAAAGAGGAGAGAAATGACATACAGAACCCGCCAAGTAGTTGAGGTGTGGGAGGGGGAGGGAGGTGGGGACATTGGTAATGGGAGATGGGTTTGAGTGGAGGGATGGGTGTTGGAACACTGTAGAACCAAACTCTACATGAGCACCTTTCAATTGTATGTCTAAAATGGTGTAATAAAATTTGTGGGGGAATAATAAAATTAAATTAAATTTAAAAAAGTCAAGATCTTAACAGAAAACAATCTAGGAGTGAGGGGGAAGCTGGTAAGTGCTGTGAACTCGATTAGCCTAATGCAATAGAGGAGCACCCAGGACCCAAGCCCAGAAAGGCATGTCTGTGCCTGGGTGGGCAGAGATGTGGATTGGGATATGTGTTGGGAAAGGAGGCCCCTGGTGAAGAAAGATGAGCTGAGTTTTTACAAAGTAACCGCTCAAATTCTGGATAGAACTAACTGATCTAAATGACTTTATAAAGCTTATGTCCAGCTCCTATTAGTGATAATTGCAAGGTGTAGTCAAGAATGTCAGATTTTTTTTTTTTGTTTTTTCTTTTTGGGACACACCCGGCGATGCTCAGGGCTTTCTCCTAGATCTGCATCTGCACTCAGGAAGTACTACTGGTGGTGCTCAGGGGACCAGATACATGGTCAGCTGCATGCCCTACTTGCTGGATTATCACCCAGTCCCCAAGAATGTCAGATTTTAATTTCAAATTATATAGCTCCTTTATTTCACCTTCCTTAAGGGCAACCTTTCCCTCCTTGCAGTTTTTATCTTTTATTTGATGGTCGTCATCCTCCTACTACATACATGAGTGAGCCCAGTCATGCCTATGAAAGTTTCTAATAGCACATGGGGGAACAGAGACTGCCAAGAATCACAGAAGTGATGCCACAAGAGGGAAAAAGATGATTCTGTTTAGATGACCAAGTTCTATAGTACATCATTATAATGTCAGTTTTCACGGATCCATTAACAAAATTAATCATCTGAATGACTTTTATTGTATAAGCTGTTCTCTTGAAGCCCCTGGAAAAATCCCCCATGGCTATTCACTCCTTTCATGTGGTTGAAGTGTGTTATTATTTTGTCCATCATAGTGAATCCCACACACTCAGTAACTCCATCTGAGAGCAGATTCCCTGTCTCCTGGCTTCACCTTCAGACACATTGCAAGGCACTGGCAGACATTACATCCAAATAATAGAGTAAGTGAATATTATTGAATGCAGCTTTATTTTGAGTCTCAAAACACTTAGTCTTGTTACACTGGAAGTGAGGGAGGGAGATTGGATAGAAACAATTCAGGTTGTGTTCCTAAGAGGTGTTCATATTGACCTTTATTTTTTCACAGTTCCAAAAGGCTTTTACTTATCACCAATAATTAAACATTGTTGTTTTTTTTTTTCTTTTTTAATTTTCGTATTGACCTTTATCTAGCTGATCTAATTAGACTTCCTCTGGGTGGGTTGATTGTTAGTTGGGTGACCTGACCAGTCATTTCGTGCAACCAATCAGATAGGTGGATTTTCAAACCTTCACTCATTTATATAGGGAGTAACCCGAAAGCAGCCTGCCAGGGAAGGCTCATGAACAAGGGATTGCTGGGTAGAGACAGAGAGAGTGGTGTTGGTACAGAGAGCTGGCTGCCCTCCAGAGATGCTCGGCAGGTGGAATCAGTTATTGAACGGTACCTTTCTTCTGAGGCTGTGAATACTAGAGTTAGGATGATTGTAGAAAAAATTCAGAGAAAAAATGAAATAGTGACATGGTTTCCAAATCACCTGAAAAGTCTCTTATCTATCCTTAGGGTTCTTGGAAGGGTCTTTTCTCTTAACGCCTCTACCTCTATGTTTTTTCTCCCTCTCCCTCTTAGAACCTACTTAAATCTCCTCCCCCAGGAAAGAAGCTTTGAAATGTGTTCCCAGTGAGATATAAATAATTGATGAGACAAAAATCAATAGGCTTCCCCCAATATTTGCAACTAGAAAATACATAATAGAGAAAAGATGGGCCAGAGCATAGCATAGCAGGTAGGGCTCTCTCCTTGCATGTAGTTGGCCTGGATTTGATTCCCAGCATCCCATAAGGTCCCTGAGCAGCATCAGATGGAATTCCTGAGTGCAGTACCAGAAATAACTCCTGAGCATTGCCTGGTGTGGCCCCAAAAGAAAAACAAAACAAAAACATAACTTATAGTTGCAACAAAATAACTAAAGTAATATAGGAACTAACAAAGAATATTTAGAACTCAGTAAGGAACACCTCATTTTAGTTAGTTTTTTGGTTACGCCAGCGGTGCTGGAAGGGGATTGGCTACTCCCAGCTTACTGCTCAGTACTCTGGGTAGTTCTTGGGGACCATGAAGGTCAAATCTGGGTGTCCTTCTTGCAAAACTTATGCACCAGGTCATTTAGCTACCTGTTTACAAGGAAAAGTTTTCAAATCTAGTAAAAGACATAAAAGAATATTTGAGGGCTGGAGAATTTCTCTGTGCTAGAGCACTTGTCTTTCATGTGTGAGGCCTCAGGATCAATACCTGATACAACCTGGGATCCCAGGACCACCAGGAGAAACCTCTGAGTATTAACAGGTGTATCCCTAAATAAGCAAAGCAAGGGCCAAAGTGGTAGCACAGCGGGGATGGTGTTTGCCTTGAACACGGCTGACCCAGGTTATATTTCCTGGCATCCCATATGGTCCCCTGAGCATTGCCAGGAGTAATTCCTGAGTGCAGAGCCAGGAGTAACCCCTGAGCATTGCCAGCTATAACCCAAAAAGCAAAGAAACAAAAAACAAAAAATATACAAAGCAAAAAAGAAAAATTGAATAAAGCCTTAATACAAAATGTAGACTTTTCTCTAAACCTATCAACTAAATTTACCACCTATCAAAATGGCAAATTTCCCCCTTTCTTTCTAGCGGAACATTCAAAAATGTATATGAAAAAACAATTCCATGATTTATCTACATTTACTTTGAAAAGGAAAGGCAAAGGGAATATTTGAGACATACTGCAAAGCCTAATAGTTTAAACATTATGGTACTGGTTTTAGAGCAGACAAAAGGGACAGCTGGGACAGAACAATGAATGGCTCAGAGAAAATAGCTGAGCTTTTGAGTTTTACTTGGCCCCACATATAAGGATGGGAAAGGATGAACAGTTTACGACATGGGAAAACTGGTTTACCATACTGAGAAACTAAAAATGAATTCCCACAGTCTTCATGAACAAATGTTGGTTCCATATGGGTTAAGATATATGAGAAAGTTAAAATAATAAAAAATGTTTCATAGAATACATATGAAACAAAACTAGAAAAAATCTTTAGTTCCGTATCCATCAGGAGGAAGTGTTGGGCAGCAAGAAACAGAAAGTCTGACTTAGATTGTCTTAGAAAGATGCATTAAAGGATAAAAGAGGAACTCCAAAGAAGACAGATGAGGCAACAAACTCAATTATCCAGATGTTACTTTCTGCCTCCCTTTATTCTTGTCCATAGGATTAGTCTGAATACTGTTCACTTGAGTGCCTGACACTCTACAGTGATTTGGCTATGTAATTCCTTTTCATAGTCACTGGGAAAGAGAGCAAGTCAACTCCCACTGGGCCACCTTATTTCACATGCCTCCTTATGGCCCTGTTGACTGTCACCAAGCGGATTGTCACATGTGCTCTTTGACACAAATCTAGTTACTAAAGCAAACATGGGGAAAAGGGGGAGATTTCTGAAATTAGTTTAGATCAATCAGATCCCATTTATTAAGTGGGAATAGAGAGGCTGGATACTTCATGCTCTGAATCTCCTGGTCTGCATGTGGGAATATTGAATGGCTGAACAAAACTGGGGCTCTGTTAGGAGGATGAGAAAGGGGAGTGGCTACTCAGTGAACAGTCAAATGTGACTACTGCAAGCCATGATCTATAGCAACAAGGAAGGGCTTCCCGATGCAGCAAGATCAGTGAGGGCTGATGCAAATGCCAACAGAGAACCTGCCTGCAGTTTGAGTCTCATACAATTCCCTATATGGCATAACCTGAGTGAAAACTTAATGCTCCTTTGTTAGGCATGATGGGAACAGGATGCTTAGGCTGACTGTAGGGCTGTCCAGGTGTTACTAAGGAATGAGCGAGGGTTGGCATAAATGAAAACCACATATGTTCTTTCTATCGCTGAAGAAAGTGATCTAACAAAGAAGAATGGGAAGAATGCCTATGAATTGTGAGTAGTCCCACCAGTAAGTTAATCAGCAATTAACTGATTGTTAATTGCTACTGAATGGGAAATTTTTTCTTTCTCCCCACCCCCACACCTTTGCATTACAAATAAATCAGGAAGAATTAGTTCTTTCTTCATCTGAAGTCTCTCCAATTTGCTCTTCTGGAAATACTCATCTCTTGCCTGACACAAAGGTCTGTGTGTTCTTAAAGAGTTGTTTATGTTCTCTGTAAGTTTGCTCTACGTAAAAGAGTATAATCATACTATCCTCATTGGACTATTAGAAACATTCAATAAATTAATACATATATATATAAAGCACTTAGAAAAGTATTTAGTAAGCACAATGTAAATGATGACTGATGGTAATAATTAAAGGAGGAATAATATAAAGGAAACTCTAGGAGCCCTAGAAGAACAGTACAGTCCTTAAGGCACTTGCCCTGCATATGGTCAATCCTGGTTTGCTCAGGGTTAATCCCTGGCACTACAAATGCTCTCTTGAGCACCTGGAGTTGTCTCTGAGCACAGCACAAGGAGTAAACCCAGATCCCCCAAAAAATCAACAACAAAAGGAATATATACATATATAGTATTCTAAGTATGTTGTATACATGTATTACATGCATATATAATGTACATATATTTATATCTATCTATATAAAATCAGAAAAAAAAACAATCAACTAAGTGGTATAATATCACTATTGTGCTATTGTGCTATGGGAATTTTGAGCACAAATCTTGATGTTTTTAGATGCTATCAGTTGCCTGTGCCACCACTGTCTGGTGGCTGTAAAAAGCTACTTGTCTTGCTGAATTCATACATTCATATGCGGAAATTAATTGCGCTCTGGGAACTTCACTCGATGAATCACATCTGAGAAGCCTTAGCCACTCTGGGGCCTGCTATCAATGATGAGATCATGGAATTCAACTTGTCATGAGAGGACACTTTGGGAGAACTGAAGAGAGCTGAGTGCATTTTGCATATGGAAGGAATACAACTCTTTGGAGGCCAGAGGGTAGGTTGTGGCAGACAGACCTTAGGATGGACCTCATTAGACCCCATGTCCTAGTATTCACTCCTTTGCCCCTCCTCTTGAGTGAGAATATGACCTGTGACTTACTTCAGTGTAATCTGGCATAGTGATGGGATGTGATCTCAGTGATCACAACAGATAAAATTGGAACCTGTGTTCTGCTGGCAGGTGAAGAGAGGAGGCTTATGGAGAAGCACATGTGGCGAGAAAACTAGACAGGCCTGCAGCAGACAGCCACTGAAGAGCAGAGACCTCAGTCTGACAACCTGCAAAGAACGGAATCCTGCCAACAGCAATGTGAGCTTGTGAGCAATGTGTTTTCCATCGCGCCCAGGGGCGCCCCCATCCCTGCTGGCCTTCAACTGCAGCTGCGAAGATCCCAGGGAAAACAGAGGGTCTGGCTAATCTGACTCACAGAACCTGCAAGGTGATAAGTGTGTATTATTTGAAATCATTAAATTTGTGGATTATTTTTACATAGCAATAAATAACAATGACATGAATTGCAGTTTCTGATCAGGTAGTATTTTTAACATAATGGGGGAAGAATTAGATTATTCATTTTCTCTAATGTTGGAATTTTGGAAAAGGTGGAGCTCAATTTATCTCATCACAGCAATATATTCGAGTTGATTACAGACTTAAATGCTAAGGACAAAATAATAATTCATAGAGAAGAAAACATGGGGGAAATTTTTATAATTTGTCTAAATACTAAAATTTTACCAAACTACCATCTAGTTATTTATTTCTGAACAATGAATCAATTATTCCTGAAAATATAAAACAATTAGAACCTTACAATCAGGCTGATGCTTTGGTTTCTTTGGCTGGGAATAAAATTTTTGTCATTTTGTGGCTCCCAGTCACGTAGAAATGACAACATTTATTAAATCTTTTGGGATACCCACAAACGGCAATGATACCAGATAAAGGACAACCTGATGGGAAAAAAAACCAGACAATGTCCAGGATAAAAAATAAACTCAACAGCATTAAACTAAAAAATACTTCAGTTTTTAGTATGAAACAAACATTGCAAGTGTGAAGGGAAGAAAAAATGGAAAAAAATGTCTTATACATTGAAGAAGGGCTGTTTTTCTTTATACACAGAGCTCAATGAATAAAAAAAAAGCAATGCAATAGAGACTGGACTGAAGATGCAGTTCACAGAACAGAAACCTCCAGTGTGGATCCAGCGGGATAGGGCGCAGGACTGCCCAAGCTGTGCTCAAGAGTCGCAAGCCCTGATACTCCCCAGTTTGAGGCGGGTGTGCGTGGTGGAGATGGTGTTGCTGCTGGCAATTATTCGGGATACTCTGGTGTTGCTGGGCAGAGGTGTGTGGGCTCTTCCGTGTGAGGCCGGGATCAAACCAGGCTTATCTGCATGCAAGGTGGGAACCATATCTCCTATCTCCTCCTGCCCAGTGCACAGTAAACCCAGTGACACTCAACTCCACCTCTAAGGAGAAACCAAAATAAAATGAGAAAGAGATACCATTTCTGAACCTGTGAATTTGTGAAGGAAAAGAAGCCTGGAAACCCCTCAGTGTGGAATGGGAAACATGGGCCCCCCAGCAAGTGAGTCTGACTTGGTATAAACTCTTTGGAGGGCAGAGTGATAAATAGCTGTAAGAATATTAAACTGACACAGCAAATCCCATCTCCAGAAATTATTTTCACATGATACTGTTTAAAGATAGTCACCATATTACAGATTATAATTGGGTAGAATGAAAACTAGCTGACAAATGTATTAACCTGGTACTATTTAAGTATTTAGTCAAAATGTACAATGAACAAAGGAATTTTATTTATGACGTGAAATTGTTTCCAAGGTTGTTAATACCAAAGAATGGAACATTGTGTAATGTATACTGTCTGTTTAAAAAATTTACATATGCCAGGCTTTCTTTGCATGTTCAAGCATGCCTGGCATATGTAAATTTTTTAAACAGACAGTATACATTACACATGCAAAGAAAGAACACTTGGAAAGATACTTGAGGAACAATGGTTGCTTCCAGGATGGAGAACTAGGTGACAGGGGTGTGAACACTGAGCACTTCGATTATAGTTTTTCAAATATTTTTGATGAGTATAATAAAAGTACCTTCTTATCATAATCTTTACTAAAATTTTTTAACATACTGGGGCTCAAGAGATAGTGCAGCAGGTAAGGCGTTTGTCTTGCATGCAGTCCACATGGATTCAGTCTGTGACACCACATATAGTCCCTGGAATCCTGGTGGTCCCTGAGCACAGCCAGGTGTGACTCAAACCCCTCCCCCTCAAAAAAAATACTATTTTGATACCCAAATATTTTGCAAGACTTTAAAAGAGTCTTTTCAGGCAGGCAGAGACAAAGCCAGTGAAAGCTCTGTTGACATTAAAGGAGGGCAAAACGCTATGATGTTAAAGCTCATCTCAAAATAGAGAACTGCAAAGTATAGCGCACTGGACGCTTTATGACAGTTGGGTTGTCAGAGATCATTTTCCAAAAGCCAACTGGCAATTGATGGCTCTCTATTGTTTAAGCCTTTCTTTCCTGTGAACACTCTGAGGATCCAGAGAATGTGGCTGGAGTAGCTGGCAGCTCAGTTGGGGATTGGGGCGGACGGTGGGGTTGGGCTTGGTGTGCTCTCAAATACATCCCAGGTGGCTTTGTATTCTTCCCGCTGTTCTTCCCCCTTCCAGCAGTGCTGCAGCTCTGCTAACCAGGCTACAGGCTTCGCTGTAAGACCCGCAGCAGCTGTGGCGGGTCCCTCCTCTTCGGTCCCTCTCCAAGTCTGCAACCGCCCTGGCTGGCACCTCGGCAGCTGTGACTCATTGCAAATGCTTTGAATTCCAGGATGCTCTGCAGGGATCTGGGTCTCCCCGTGGCTGGAAGCATTAGGCAAGTTGAAAGGGGGAAAAAAGAGGCCCCACAGCTGCCCAAACATTGCAAGGCTGAGGTGGAAACTTAGAAAAACTGAAGGATTTTCGCACCTATTCCAGCCAGCAGCTCCTGCCCCTCTTCTGCCAGCCTAATTTGAGCAGAGCTTTGTGGGGCCACTAAGCCCTGGGAGCTGAGCCAGCTTTGGGGAGACCCAGCCACCTCCAGAAGCACCTCACACCATCTGGTTCCCTCTATCTGGGAGAGTCTGAGTTGAAACACTCTGGTAAAGCAGAAACATGTCTTTTATCCAGCACAGTTGTCTAAGCTAGTGATTTTCCTTCTAGTCACTGAAATGATCTTTTATTGGCTTATTCCTCCACCCCACCACTCAGCTGAATGCCTGCTTATGTTCAGGTTTATTGCCAACTTTTCATTTTTACGTATTTTAATTTATCACGTAAAGACCACAATCAGTACTGTTGGGGCACCTAAGAATGCTTCCTAAGAGGTTCTGTCCAGAGGATTCTTAATTGGCCGTGCCAAGGCTAGTCCATTGACTGCTATACTATCTAACTAACCCCTGTACTATTATTTCTGTCATTTTCCACTTCTGGACTTCCCTCTCGTCAGAACTCCACCCAGAGACCAGCCCATCACAGCCCGGATCACCGACACCCACCCTGCCGCAGCTTTTTCCTCAATCCGGCCCAGGTATGCTGGTCCAGAGACTCTCACACATGGGGCAGAGCTGTTCCTTGCTCTCCCTGTGCACAGCCGTTCATGAGGCAGTCGGGAGGCATGGCGGGTTCTAGCCCTGGCCCACCACCTCGGCAGAGCCTCACAACAAGCCAGACCACCCCTCCTCACTCCACGGGCGCCGCCATTTTCCACTTCTGGACTTCCCTCTCGTCAGAACTCCACCCAGCAGACCAGCCTATCACAGCCCGGCTCCGCCGCGGCTTGCGGCCGCGCGGTTCGTCAATAAATGCTTTATTTGGAGGTGTTTAAAAGAGTTTGCCTCCCGCTCGACAAGCCTGGCAAGCTTCTCGTGTTGTATATGATATGCCAAATTCCAGTAACAATTATATTAGGTCATTCCCATGACCTAATATAATGGTTTGAGGCTCTTTATGTTCCTGTAGCAAGCCGATGCCCCTGGCTCTACTGGCATGAGACAGGACATATGGGAGATACTACTGGTGCCCGCTCTAGCAAATAGATGATCAACGGGAAGATCGTGATCGTGACTATTATTTCTGTATTGTTGGGCTTTCTCTATAAACATTCTCTCCATGTTTATATATAGTAATACAGTACAGCACCATGTATTTAAATGAATTTGGAAGTCACCAAAATCCTTTTTATATGGCTTCTCTGATCCCTTTCTATTTTATTTTATTTTTTTTTTATTTTTTGCTTTTTGGGCCACACCCAGTGATGTGTGTTTCTCCTGGGGTTTCTCCTGGCTCTGCACTCAGGAATCCCTCCTGGCAGTGCTCGGGGACCATATGGGATGCTGGGGGATTGAACCTGGGTCTGTGGCATGCAAGGCAAATGCCTCACCCCACTGTGTTATTGCTCCGCCCTCCCCCTTTTCTTATTCTAATTCTGTCAAAGGCCAGAATTTTTTTTTTTTTTTTGCTTTTTGGGTCATACCCGGCAATGCTCAGGGGTTACTCCTGGCTCTGCACTCAGGAATTACTCCTAGCTCGGGGGACCATATGGGATGCCGAGGATCGAACCCGGGCCAGCATACGGCCGCGCGCAAGGCAAACGCCCTACCCGCTGGACTATCGCTCTGGCCCCAAAGGCCAGAATTTTTCTTACTAAGCAGTTTTTCTTGAAACTACTGTGATATACAGGACAGAGCTGCTACCGACTCTCCCTGTGCTCAGCTGATCGTGAGGCACTGGGGAGGGAAGGCGGGTTCTAGCCCTGGCCCACCATCCAAATAGAGCCTCACAAGTAGCCAGAGGAACCCTCACACTATGAGGGTCGCCATTTTCAACATCCGGACTCCATAGCTTGTCAGAGCTCCACCCAAGAGAAAAGCTATTCTATCCCTATTGCCATCTCTCCTGGTTCATCAGCAAAGCCACGAACTGAGAGCCTACTACCTCATGACAGAGTGCCTGGCAAGCTTCCTGTGTTGTATTTGTTGTGCCCCCAAACCAGTAACAATTATAGATCTCATTCCCATGACCTGAAGGAATAGTTTGAGGCTCTTTATGTTCCTGGAGTGAGCAGATGCCCTTGGGCTACGTGCCAGGATGTATGGAGAAATAACTGGTGCCCACTCAAGCAAATCAGTGAACAATAGGAAGACAAGTGATACAAGTGATACTGTGATATACTTCCTGGGTGTTTCATACTTTGAACCCTTTAGTGCTTGTCTACTGTTAATGAATTCTGCAGTCAATCTGTCTTCTGCAGATAATTTGAATGCTTTTAGAAGTCACGCTATATTTTTGAATTTCAATAGGTGGGCTGATATCAGTCTCAGTATCGAATGTTCCATGTTGAGATTTGCTAAAATACAGTATATATTTTAATTCTGCAAATTCACTTTTTGTTTCAGGGATAGTCTTAAATACTTTAATTTTATGGGCTTACTTTGTGAAAAGAATGTAATTCCATTAGAAATCATAATTTTGTCTCCACTATCTACTTCTTTATTCTACTTACAATAACAGCATTTTAGTTTTCACTTTTTTTTTTTTTTTTGCTTTTTGGATCACACCAGGGGTCACTCCTGGCTCTACACTCAGGAATTACTCCTGGCGGTGCTCGAGGGACCATATGGGATGCCGAGGATCGAACCCAGGCAGGCACAGGCCAGTCGCCTGCAAGGCAAACGCCCTACCCGCTAGGCTATCGCTCCAGGCCCCATCATTTTAGTTTTTAAATCGTTAACCTGTGTTTACTGGGATTACTTCAAACTTCTGCTCTATCTGATCATTGCATTTTATAATTTATTAGTTTTGTAATTATGGTTTTTGCCTCCATATTTTGTTAGCAAATTCTGCTCTTTTTTTTTATCATAGGCTATTCAGCACTTGTTCTATTTAATTTGTATTCTTAAATTGTTGCTTTGTGGTGGAAAGCATGTTTGTAATTACCTTGTTCCTAGGGTTATTCTAAATAGAATCCCTTATTGTGTTTATTCTTTTCCTCCTTTCTTTGAATTGTTTTAAAAGCAAGGATGATTATAAAATTGCTGTGAATATTTTAAATTCTATTCACATTCTGTCTGTATTATTTACTTTGAATTTGCTTTGAATTAAGATTCTTCATCCTGTAAAAAAAGCCCATATTTGAGAGAGAGAGAGAGAAGAAAAGGAAAAGTGCCTGCTATAGAGGCAGGCTAAGGGAGAGGGGAGGGAATTTGGGGACATTGGTGGTGGGAAATGGGCACTGTTGGAGGAACTGGTGCTTGGACATTGTATGACTGAAACTCAATCATGAACATCTTTGTAATTGTTTATCTCACAGTGGTATAATAAATTTTTTTTTAAAGTCCATATTTGAATCCAGCTCGTTCCAGTTTGTTTTCTTCTCTATTTTGCAGTGAGAGGTCTAGAAATTGTGTGGCTTCACACTTTACTGTAAAACCTGAGGTGCAGGCAGGGCATGGAAGGATAGACATCAGCTAAGAGAATTTGAGCTCTGCTTTTCTAAATTTTGTTAAATGTCCTATACCAACATTATTTCACTTGGTTGGAGATTATAGAATATTTTTTTTTGGAAACTAAACAAGTTTAGGATTATTAACAATCAGTATTAGTCATCTTAGCTGTATTTAGTAATTAATAACGGATGTGGATAGTTCTTACCAGATTTAGTTGGCACTTAGTTACTGCAATTCATGTCATTTGTGTGAAATTCCTTCTCCTAGTTTGATGCTGTGGTAAATACTTGTTTACTATTTAAAAAGGATGTATTTATTTTACTTGACTTTGGGAAACCCTTTTATACTCGATGTCTCAATAGTCTCTCCTGTTTTAAAGTGTTAAAGGGAAATTTTAGATTAATAATTTCAAGCAAGAGAAGAATTACAAGAATAGCTATATGCACCAAGGGAATCTCCAAATACATCTTTGATGTTGAGGTTCTGGAGTGTATATTATATAGTTTCATGTATTATTTAAAAATCCGGTTTGAGCTGATTTTGTGTATAACACTAATGATTCAGTTTTATTTTTTTTTGCATGTCATTTCCCCAACACATTCAATAGAGGTTTTCCTTTCTTCATCACATAGATTCAATATCTTTGTCATAGATTAGTTGCTCATAGATGTGTGAATGTATTATAAATATATCATAGATGTGTGGATATATTACTGGCCTCTCTATATTATCCCTTCCATTGTCATATATACCTGTTTTTGTTCCAATACCATGAGATATACCTGTTTTTGTTCTAATACCATGAGATTTAATTAACTATTGCTTTGGAATATCTTTGAAGTCAGGGAATATGATCACTTGATCACTTGAATCCCGTTATTCATCGATTTGCTCGAGCGGGCGCCAATAACATTTCCATTGGACCCTATCACGGCCAATGTAGCCCAATGGCATCTGGTTGATTCAGGAATATGATTCATATTCCTGAATCAAGGAATATGATGGCTCCATATTTTTTTTCCTTTTTTGGGTCACACCTAGCAATGTTCAGGGCTCCCTGGCTCTGCACTCAGGAATTTTTTTTTTCTTTTTGGGTCACACCCAGCGATGCTCAGGGGTTACTCCTGGCTCTGCATTTAGGAATTACTCCTGGCAGTGCTTGGGGGACCATATGGGATACCAGGGATCGAACCCGGGCCGGCACAGGTCGGCCGCGCAAGGCAAACACCCTACCCGCTGGGCTATCGCTCTGGCCCCTCAGGAATTATTTCTGGCGATACTTTGGGGTCTATATGGGATGCTGGGGATCGAACGCAGGTTGGCGCAGTGCAAGGCAAACACCCTCCCTGCTGTTCTATAGCTCAGGCCCCCCATTTTTTCTTCTTTTATCTCAAAATTGCTTTAGCTTTTTGGGGTCTTTAGTGATTCTACACAAATTTTAGGACTGTTTGTCCTATTTCCTTGAAAAGTTCCACTGAAATTTTGCTGGGAATTATATAGAATCTATAGATTGTTTTAAGATGGGCATTTTAACAATGTTTATCTATGAACATAAGATATTTTCCCATTTCATTAAATCTTCTCTTATTCTTTCTGTAATGTTTTATAATTTTCAGTATATAGGTATTTTAAAACTTTATTTGTTAGGTTATTCCCAATATCTTTTTTGATGCAATTGTAAGTAGGATTATTTTATTAATTTCTTTTATCTATCATTGTGCATAGAAGTACAATAGAATTATTATGGTGGATACAGTCTTTTTAAATTTTTTATTTTTACAATTACAAAGATATACAATTAAAAAGTTCATATTTGGGTTTTGGTCATACAGTGTTCCAGCACCCATCCCGCCACCAGTGCCCATCTCCCACCACCAACGTCCCTCCCCCTCCCCCAGCCCTCCTCCATGGCAGGTTCTTTATTTCCTTCCCTTTCTCTTTCTCTTTTCCTTCCCCTCCAGACTATGGATTACAGAACATACATTAAAGGGTTGTCATGTGTATCTTTTGCCTCTATTTAATGCTCAGTTCTAGGTTGGCATTAGTACTCTTGACAATTGTTAGCACACTGTTCCATTTTCTGTCTTACCTAGCCTCTGACTCCCACACGTTTGTGATAATTTCCACCTTTGACAAGACATCCTGATACATGTTTCACTTGATCTTGGATTTTGGTATCATAATATGTACATATATATTTATGTTATGCAAATAAATGCAGTCATTCTGTATCTGTCTCTCTCCTTCTGGCTAATTTCACTCAACACAATCTTCTCCATGTCCATCCATTTATAGGCAAATTTTATAACTTCGTTTTTCCTGACAGCTGCATAGTATTCCATTGTGTAGATGTACCAAAAGCTTCTTTATCCAGTCATCAATTCTAGGGCACTCTGGTTGCTTCCAGATTCTGGCTATTGTGAATAATGCTGCTATGAACATAAAAGTAGGGATGGTGTTTCTGCTGCGTATTTTTGGTTTCCCAGAGTAGATTCCCAGGAGTGGTATGGTTGGGTCAAATGGGAGTTCAATTTCTAGTCTTTTTTTTTTTTTTTTTTTTTGCCTTTTTGGGTCACACCCAGCAATGCTCAGGGGCTACTCCTGGCTCTGCACTCAGGAACCCCTCCTGGCGGTGCTCGGGGACCATATGGGATGCTGGGGATCAAACCCAGGCCGGCTAGGCCGGCTGCGAAGGGCAAACACCCTACCCGCTGGGCTATCACTCCAGCCCCCAATTTCTAGTCTTTGGAGGAATGTCCATATTGTTTTCCAGAAAGGCTGTACCAGCCTGCATTCCTATGGTGGATACAGTCTTGGGATGGTGAGTGCACTTTGTGTCAATACAAGCTGTTTGTATTCTGCCATTTTATTTAATTATTTCTACTGGTTACTTTTCAATTTGTTTCTACCTGCCTTTTTATTCCCATGTTAGCTTCCCTGCCAACCCTCCCGATTCCTTAAATTTTCGCTATTTTTTCTTCTAAGTGTGTCTGTGCCAGATTTTTATTTCATGGTTATGATGGTTTCTATCATTGCTCTCATCTAAGTTAATCAGTATGTGTATGTGTGTATACTGATTTGCTCTCTTTAGACTAAATAGATTCTATCCTGTTTTCCTTCCCTTTGATGTTTTGTTGTTTAATTTTGTTCCTGTTTATGTTTCTGATTCTGTACTCTATATATCTCTAGGTTCAAGGTTTAATGTCCTTCTCTTTTCCCTTTCCAGTACAAGGACTCCTTTCAGCACTTATGGCAGTCTTAAATTGGTAGTCTTAAGTCAAGTAGCTTCTTCTGTCTTATTTCCCCTTCATATTTGAATATTTTTTGGCTGGACATTTTTATCTTTTCGAATTGTATGTCATTTTACTCTCCTAAACGAATAGGGTTATATCTTCTGAGAAATCTGATAACTCCTTGGAATGACTGTATGTTTGTGCCTTATATTTTTTAGGGAACAGTCTTTAGTATTTCTGTTGCTGTTTCTATTTTCTATACTTTAGTAATGATTTGTTTTGGTGTATGTCTTTCTGCTATAAATGTGGGTGTTGTCTCAGTTTCCTGGACTTGCATGGTTAGTTTTTTTCCCTAGGGTTTGGTACTGAAATAAGTGGAATTTTCGTGTAGCCACCGGTCCCTGTCTTAGATCTGTATGGATACCTGAGGGAATCCGCTGGTGTCCCAGAGACCTGCAAGATCCCAATGCCTCGCATCTTCTCTTCTTGGCTCACAAACCAACTCAGCCAAGGGGATCCCTTCTGCAGAGCAGGAAATGCAGCCGAAGGCTCTTATCTCTCCCCCCCCCCTCTCTTTTCCAAAAAGTTCAGCAATGAGGGACTGGGATAGAGACAGCTCCTGCAGCAGGTGCTAGGTTTTTTTTATTCAGGGTCCAGCAAGCAAGTTTGGAGGGTCACCTGGGGTCCGGGAGCCCCCACAAAACTGTCCCTTCCCCTGCAAGCCCCTACCCGCTGTGGCTTCAACATCCATTGTCTAGGAGATTCTCAACCTGTTCTATCAACACCACAGATTATTAGTCATCCAGATTCAAAAGCGCTGGTGTAAAGTGATAGCAGAGAATTCCCAGGTGGGATTTGGTTGAGGAATGCACATTGTCTGACACTTCTAAAGCTAGCAGTCAAAGGGGATCATTCCCGGCTCAATCAGACTAGTAAATACTTTTCTCTTGAGGCATGTTTATACATTTTGGCTTTCTAGTCACACCTGGCATTGCTTGCTGTCTACTTCCGACTTGGTGGTGGGTGCTCCTGGGTGCTCAGAGCTTATTTATTCCCAGTGCAGTGCATGTGCTCCACTGGTTGACCCGCCTCTCCAGGCTCTCTTGTGGGACTTAACTCATGGAGTTCAGATATCTTCAACAGTACTCATAAGCTGACTAGTTCAGAGACTCTAGATGACTTACTGTTTCATTGTAGAAGCCAGGCAAGATATAAATTTACTAAATATAAAGAGATATACATTACATTATATAATTAATGTATAATACAATATACATTACCACGTTGACTTGCTGCCTGGTTTCTAATCTGTTCAAGTATACAAAAAGCCCCAAACCTGGTTCTTTTTTCTTCTAAGTTCATAACAAATCTAAGGCCATTTTTATTTCCAGAGTATCCCTGAAGATGGAATATTTTAAAAATAATTTCAATAAATAATATTTGCACATTTCCTCTTTCACAAGACATGTAAGAATTGGAATTGAGAGTTTGCATTTGTGGGAAACCCAAAAAATATCCTAGTGATTAAGCTCCTTTTGTGTGTGTGTGTGTGTGTGTGTGTGTGTGTGTGTGTGTGTGTGTGTGACTAAGCTCCTTTCCTAGCTTGTGTGTAAGCTGAGTTCTTTTGTGCCCAGGCCACCCTGGTAGCAAGAAGTGAGAAGAGTAGGGGAATGGACGCTGCCCTCCTTTCGCTCTCCCTGCAGAGCACTTTGGACCAAGGCTTCTCACTGGGGCGATACAAGCTGGAGACTTAATACTGGTGGTGTTGAGTCTGAAACAAGAACTTCATTCAAGCTCCTGAGGGTTGCTACCAGTTACACCGCTGTGAGGATCTGCATACTAACCAGCCTTACTTTTGTTCCTGTGTCCATACTTACGGAAAATGATTTGGACTAAGCATCCCTCTTCTCCCAGTTCTGTCTTGTGACACAGATTTCTGCCAAATATGACAGAGGCTGGAAGCTTATTCTGACTAATAGAACAGATAGTAAGCTCCTTTGGGAGCTCTAACTGCCTTGGGGTGGAGGTGGGATGACTTGGCTTGACAAATTTTCAATTCCTAGCACCTAAAGAAGACCCACAGCACACAATAAATGACTTTCCAGTTGAACTGAACTAAAATGGATGGGACTAACTGATCTATAATACCTAAACCACACACAAACTCGAAGCACTTGACAGGTATTTACACAATTGAATTAATAAAGCAGTATCAAAAGATAAAGCAACTTTGGGGCAAGGAGAGAAGCTGGGATATATTTTTCCTTGTTTCACAATGTAGAAGACTGAACCACTAATAAAGATTTATTAAGAATCAAGGGAACAGAGGCCAAAGTAATAGTGCAGAGGGTAGAAACTTGCCTTGCATGTGGCTAACCTGGGTTTAATGCCCAGCACCCCATAGGGTTCCCCCCAACCCTGCCAGGAGCCATCCTTAAGCAGAGAGCCAGAAGTAAAACCTGAGCACCTCTGGGTGCAGGCTGAAAAAAAACAAGAATTAAGAGAACAGAGGAAATAGTTTAGCCCAGTTTAAATAGTTATACTTAGTTAAATAAATTTAACTAAATAAATAATAAATATTTCGTCAAATAAATATTCATTATGAGAATAATACCCAAAGACAATAGAAATGAGGGTCCGGAGGACTGGGCTATCGTATGAAGCGTAACAGAGAGGAGGGTGGATGCAGTTAGTATAGAGAAGACGACTACAACTGTGATAGCGGAGTGGTCACTTTGGACAAGGACTGGGTGCTCAAATTAGGTAAAGTGATATCCCTTAGGTAACAATATTGCAAAATCACAGTGCCTAAAAGGAAAATGAGAGAGAAAGAGAGAGATATAGAGTTGGAGAGAGGTGTTTGCTATAGAGGTAGACTGTGGGGGATGGATGGGGCAGGAGGGAGACTAGGGACATCGGTGGCAGGAAATGTACACAGGTGAAGAGTTGTATGACTGAAAATCAATCTTGAACAACTTTTTCAGTGTATCACATGGTAATTCAATTGAAAAAATATGCATAAAAATGTTCGCTGGTATTTACATGCCCTTGCTAATAATGAGGGGTTGCCTTTACTCCCTGACTCACTGAGGCTCCCACTTCTTTTCGGTGGTGCTCGCTCACATGCTCGCTGAGATTAAGCTCTTTTGGCCACGGAGCTCAGTGTGTCTCTGTGGCTCTCACACATGCCTCGCATCAGGGGTAGCACTTCCTGGCCTTGGTGCTCAGCCATCTTTTGAGCTGAGGTGCTTGTCAGGGGTTGTGCCGCTTGTGGTGCTCACACACACCTGGCTGCCGTGTTTGCTGCTCGGGGATCAGACCCTCTCTCTAGCTGCCAGGATCACACTTGACCCTGGGCCAAACTGAGGATTGGCCTAAGACCTTACCTGTGCAAGGCGGGGAGGTACAAGCTGTGGGGCTCTTCCGCCAGCCCCGAAGTGGCACTGCTTAAAGGTAGCAATTCCTTTTTATTCCTACGAATTTTTCCTAGCTTTATTGGGATATCATTAACATTGTATAAGTTTAAGGTATACAACGTAGTGATTTTATATAGGCACATATTATAGAATGATTACAGGTATAAAGTTTTTTTTTCCATTTTGGGTCACACCCAGCAATGCTCAGGAGTTATTCCTGGCTCTGCATTCAGAAATTACTCCTGGAGGTGCTGGGGACCCCATACTGGGATGCCGGAGATCTAATGCTGGTCAGCCACGTGCAAGGCAAATGCCCTCCTCACTGTGCTATCGCTCCGGCCCCACAGGTATAAATTTAATAATAAAAAAAAAGATCTATTGCTTCCCATCCTGGTGGTTTTGTTTGATTTTAGTTTGGGCTTTTGGGCATCCTTGGCAGTGCTCAGGTCTTACTCCTGGCTCTGCTCTCAGGGATCACTCTTGGTGTGACCAGGGGAGCCATACATGGTTTGGCTGGTTTTGGCTGTTTGAAACATCAGCTCCTTACCTGTTGTATTCTTTCTGTAACCTAATTTCATTTTGCCCTATTGCAAAAGTCTAATAAAAATGTAAGCACGATTCTGCAGCCTATTTCTTGTGTGATGATCTGTGGCTGAGCAAAGGGGAATGCATTCTAATCATGGAGTAACAATCTCCAAAGAATGTTGAAACCAGAGTTGGCTTGAATGCTGAACAGTGAAACCCCTGCTCTTGGCCTCCTTCCCAGATCTTCCCTTTTTGGTTTTTGAACAAGTTTGGTCATGCCTAGGAATTTGCTGAATATGGCACTTGGATCAGTGGCTTTCCAATGTGACTTAGGGATCAATGACATTTGACTTCTTAGGGCTTTTTTTTAAATCATATAAAAATTTTATTATATCACCGTTAGATGTACAATTACAAAGATGTTCATGATTGGGTTTCAGTCATACAGGGATGGGTGTTCCGGCACCCATCCCTCCACCAGTGCACATTTCCCAACACCAGGCATTATTTCTTGGGGTTTTTAAACTAAAGTTTTAAGGCATAAAGTAGTTGAAAATATGTTCTTTACTGAACTAGGGCTGAAGAAGCCCTGGCATGAGGATGTAAGCAAGAAGGGCAGCTTGTGAATTATGGATGGCAAGGATCTGGAGAGAGAAGGTAACTTTGTAAATAGTGACTTACATATCTGAGCACACTGGAGGTCTGGCTTGAGGATCTTCAGGTCTTTAAATAAATTACTAGTGGAGTAAGAAGGCTATTTTTTTTTAAATTTTGTCATATGTTTTATTTATTTTTTAAAATTTTTTATTATACTACCGTGAAACATACAATTACAAAGGTGTTCATAATTGGTTCTTGGTAATACAGTATACCAGCACCCATCCCTCCACCAGTGCCCCATTTCCACCACCAATGTACCCCACCCCCTCCCGCCCACCCCCATGCTGCCTTAATAGCAGACAGCCCTGTTTCCTCTCTCTCTCTCTCTCTCTCTCTCTCTCTGTCTCTGCATCTCTCTCCCTCTTACTTTACACATTGTGGCTAGCCCTGCAGATATTTAGAGTTTATCACTTAAGTCTCTTTGTGTATATTCAATGGTGAGTTTTAATCTGCCATTACCATTTCCCACATTTAGTAAAACACTGGTATCCATCTATATCCTATTAATGAATGCAGTCATTCTATATCTGTCCTTTTCCTTCTGACTAATTTCACTCAGCATGATAGTCTCCATGTCCATCCATTTGCAGGTAAATTTCATAATTTCATCTTTTCTGACAGCCGCATAGTATTCCATAGTGTAGGTGAACCACAGTTTCTTTATCCAGTCCTCTGTTCTCGGGCATTTAGGTTGTTTCCAGATTCTAGCTATAGTGAATAGCGCAGAGATGAATAAAGAAGTACAGATAGTGTTTCTGCTATGCGTTTTCCGGTCTCTCAGGTATATTCCCAGGAGTGCTATTGCTGGATCAAATGGGAGCTCAATATCTAGTTTTCGGAGGAATGCCCATATTGTTTTCCAAAAGGGCTGGACCAGTCGGCACTCCCACCAACAGTGGATGAGAGTCCCTTTTTCCTACATCCACGCCAGCACCGGTTGTTCTTGCTGTTTTGGATGTGTGCCAGTCTCTGTGGTGTGAGATGGTACCTCATTGTTGTTTTGATTTGCATCTCCCTGATGATTAAAGATGAAGAGCACTTTTTCATATGAGAAGGCTATTTTTAATGCTACCCCCACAATGGCCCCCTCACTAAAGGTCAGACGAGACCCCACATACAGTTGATTATTTGTAACAACCTGGGAACTTCTTACCATCCCCTATCCTGTTGCCACCAGAGAGCTAGGAGAGTTGCATTAATTTCTTAATTACTTAGGACACGAATACATGCTGACACACTTCAAAGTACATTTTGGGATTATATTTTCAAAACAATTATTTTCATATTCTGTTTCAGTCAACATTTTTTCCTCATCAATGATATGTGTAATTAAGAACTGACTTACATAAAATACATTTTAAAATGTAATACGATATCCATACCGAGGTAATGTCTGAGGCTTTGGCCACATCCTAAATGAGAACATTCTTTAGCCCCTCTCTCTGTAACAAAGACTACTGTGTTCTAAATGAGAAAGCTATGTAAGAATCTGAATAGCATATAGTTTACTGAATGCTTAGTCTGTTTAGTTACATGCCAAAAAGGACAAAGGCTAAAAGCAAAAATGTGGGGCAAGTTTTGAGCAATGAAATTAAATTATTAAGGATAAGACCAGTCTGTAAAATCTAGCTATTGAAAGGATAAAGATGGCAAGATTAGGTGAATTCAGGGTGGTATGATCATAGACAAAAGGATAAAGATGAGACAAGAGTGGAACTGCTTTTAATTGTGATCTTACTGGGTTTATTGAAGACTGTTGTCAAAATCAGATCTTACTGAATAGAGAATGGAAATGGTTATTATAATTTATTTGCTTTTTATTTCCAATTATGACACCTTACATGACAAAAACTGTAAACAAATAAAAAAATTACCTAGGGGTAATATGAATGTGGCAAGAAAAGTATTGTTGGGCTAGGGGTGTGCCTAAGCTGCGGAATGCTTGCCTTGTGTGTGTGTGAGGCTCTGGGTTTCATTCCCAGCACTGAAATGTTAATGCAGTAAATTAAATATAGGAAATTGTTAGGAAAGTATTTGAAGGCCAGGAATAAATTTTATATGACATTTTTTATAAATGTCTTATTGGAATTTGTCTCAGTTCTTATGAGAATGTCTTGATACCTTTTCGAATTATAATGGAATTCTGTGGTTTAGAGAGCTAACAAACCTCAGATAAATAGAAATGTCTGACAAGCTTCTCAGAGAAGTATGCAAAACATACTTTTATGTAACAGGGCATCCTAGTTCCTTCTGATGTCAAAATTTTTAAGATTATGAACTTCTTAGGGACCTCTGAACAGCCAGGACCTGAATTACATATGTATATTTTTATACATGCATATATTAAATATATAACATATAACTATGTATACAGTCATATGTATTTATAACATTTATATACACGACTTTGCTTTTTATACAACCATATATATGCATATAAACATAATTTTAGCACTTTCATTAATTTATTTAGCTAAAATTTATATATGCATTCACACCTAATAACTTTGTAATATGGGGCCAGAAGGATAGCCTGGGGGTAGGGCGTTTGCCTTGCACGCCACTGGCCTGTGCCGGCCTGGGTTCGATCCCCGGCATCCCATATGGTCCCCGAGCACCGCCAGGAGTGATTCCTGAGAGCAGAGCCAGGAGTAACCCCTGAGCATTGCCGGGTGTGGCCCAAAAAAGCAAAAAAAAAAAAAAAAAAACCA
Source organism: Cryptotis parvus (assembly GCA_021461705.1). Lineage (NCBI taxonomy): Eukaryota > Metazoa > Chordata > Mammalia > Eulipotyphla > Soricidae > Cryptotis > Cryptotis parvus. The sequence goes on from JAJIBD010005711.1 coordinate 95,983, forward strand.
AAAACCCAAAAACCTTTGTAATACAACTTGAAAGCTTGCACTTAGGGTTTTTTTCCCCTCCAGTGGGGGAATCATCATATACATATTTCCTAGTTTATTTCTTTATTTTAACTATTTTTATTTATTTTTAACATTTTTATTAAACCACCATGAGATACACAGTTACAGGTTTCAGTCATAGTGTTCCAATGCAGAGGGTGTTTTCTTGCACAACTATTTTACTGCAGCACTTAATACAGTAGCCAACATATGGCAACAACTGAAATGTTCAAGGTCTGGTATGTATACAACAGAGTTCTATGCAGCTATTAGAAAAGATGAAATTATGAGTTTTCTGCAACATGGATGGACTGAAGGGCATCACTATTAAGTGAAGTCAGAGTGAGAAGACAAATACTGGATGGTCTCACTTACCTACAGAATAGATACACAAACAGGAATAGACAGTATCAGTGACAGACACTTGGCCTTGAATTACAGAGTTGATTACCATACAGTGAGGGGACAGGTGGTGAGAGAATGTCCAGGTGGACTAGAGGTGACATAGGGACAGTAGTGGTGGGTCCTGGGCACTTCAATGATGGGTTGCAGGAACTTTGTACATCAATACCATAGATATGAACACGATTGTAACATGTTACCAAAATTACAATTTAAAAAATGTGTCTAGGATGATTATACAGGACCACAAAGTCTATTTTTTTCTGACTGGGGAGCATCCCAAGTGGTGCCCAGGGGTTGGGGTCATTCTTGAGCCAGATGGTTGAATGCGTTGAGAATGTGGTGCTGTTTGGTTTCTGCAGTTCTGGGGACAGGGCTACCCCAAAATGAGCAGGGGCTATGTGGTGCTGTGATTGAACAGGGATTTGTCACATGCATTACCACTCCTGGGAATATACTTTGGCGGCCCCAAAACACACAGCAGAAACACCACCTGCCCTTTCATGTTCATCACAGCACTATTCACAGTAGCCAGAATATGGAAACAACCTGAATGCCCAAGAACAGACGCACCGGATGAACAAACCATGGTACATCTACACAATGGACCATTATGCAGCTGTTAGGAAAATGAAGTCATGAAATTTGCCTGTAAGTGGATGGACATGGAGTGTATCACGCTGAGTTAGTCAGAAGGACAGATACAGAATGACTGCATTCATTTGTTGGATGTATAAAAAATTAGCAAGTAGCAGCTCTGCCCCATGTTTGTAAGTCTCTGGTTCAGCATACCTGGCCGAATTGAAAAAAAAAATATTGCTCTCCCTGTGCCCAGCTGCTCACGAGGCACCCGGGAGGGATGGCGGGTTCTAGCCTTGGCCCGCCACCCCAGCAGAGCCACACAACAAGCCACAGAGCTGCTGTGTGTTTTGGGGGCTGCCAAAGTATATTCCCAGGAGTGGTAATGCATGTGACAAAGCCAGATGACCCCCCACTCCATCGGGCCGCCATTTTCCGCATCCGGACCTCCCTCGTCAGAACTCCACCCAGCAACAGCTTATCACAGCTCGTCTCATCGAAGTTCCACCCTGCAGCATTTTTTTTTTTCAATCCAGCCCAGGTATGTCGAACCAGAGACTTACAGACATGGGGCAGAGCTGTTACTTGCTCTCCCTGTGCCCAGCCGCTCACGAGGTGCCCAGGAGGGATGGCGGGTTCTAGCCCTGGGCCGCCACCCCAGCAGAGCCGCACAACAAGCCAGATGACCCCCCCACTCCATCGGGCCGCCATTTTCCACATCTGGACTTCCGTCTCATCAGAACTCCACTCAGCGACAGCCTATCACAGCCCGCCTCGTGCGCCCACTTGCGCCACACGGTTCATCTATAAATGCTATATTTAGAGGTGACTACAAGGGTATGCCACCTGCATGGCAAGCCTGGAAAGCTGCTCTGTTTTATTTGATATGCCAAATACCAGTAACAATTATATTAGTTCATTCCCATGACCTAATATAATGGTTTGATGCTCTTTATGTTCCTGGAGCGAATAGATGCACTTGGGCTCTACTAGCATGAGACAGGACATATGGAGATATTACTGGTACCTGCTCTAGCAAATAGATGATCAACGGGAGGATAGGATAGTGATAGTGATAAAAAAAAATTAGTATGAGACTACTAATCAAGGTCAGGCAAACAGGGAGGAGGAGGAGGACTTGTAAATGGTTAGAATGTACCGCAAATATGTGGGGGATAGAGGTTGGCAAGACAGAAAAGGGACCAGGGACCAGTATACCAATAAATGTTGGAAATGTTAATGCCAGGACTAAGCACTGAATGTAGGTAAAAGAATATACATAACCCCCTAAATATATGTATTGCAAGCTACCATGCACAAAAGGGAGATAAGTGCCCATATGCCAAGAGGTAGCCTGGGGGTGAGGGCTGGTGGGAGGGAATCTGGGTACACTGGTAGGGGAAATGTGCACTAGTGGAGGAATGGGTGCTGGAACACTGCATGACTGAATCCCAATCATGAATAGCTTTGTAATTGTATATCTCATGGTATCACAGTATCAATGTATCACTGTCTTCCTGTTCATCATCGATTTGCCTCGAGAGGGCACCAGTAACATCTCCATCTACTTGCACCTGTCTCATGCAAGTAGAGCCCAAGGGCACCTGCTTGCTCCAGGAACATAAAGAGCCTCAAACCATTCCATCAGGTCATGGGAATGAGGTCTATAATTGTTACTGGTATTTGGCATATCAAATATGACACGGGTAGCTTGCCAGACTCTGCTGTGCGGGTGGTATACATTTGTAGTCATCTCTGATCTCCAGCATTTATTGATGAACTCCCGCGGCCGCTATGCTGCGCAAGCCGGGTGTGATCAGCTCCTCTGCTGTATGGAGTTCTGACGAGAGGGGAGTCCGGATGTGGAAAATGTTGGCCTCGAACTAGGCTTCTCTGAGCAGGTCTTGAGATCAGCATCTTCTTGGCGTGGGTTCTGATGAGCTGTGGGATTTGGACCACGAAAATGGTGGCTATTATGGTGAGCAAGTCTCACCCGGCTGCTTCCGAGGCCCTACAGAGGTGATGGGCCAACACCTCAAAACCCATTTTGCCTCCCGGGAGCCCTCATGGTCAGCTGAGCTAGGGGAGAGCCAGACGGCAGCTCTCTCCCTAGGCTTCTTTAATAACAAATCTATGCCACTTATTATTATAAATTTAAAAGTTTTTTTCTTTTTTGGGTCACACCCTCCTATCCTTAGGGGGTTATTCCTGGCTCTGCACTCAGGAATTAACTCCCTGGGGTGCTAGGGGACCATATGGGATACTGATTGAACCTGGGTCGGCCGAAAGGTAGTTCAGCCCCTACCTGCTGAACTATTGCTCCGGCCCAGGTTCTCTCAGTGTGTCTCCAAATTCTGTAAATGCTATGAATTCTGGTCACATATTATTTCCTCTCAGAACGCAAACTCCAGGAAAGGATTTATATTTCAAAATCAGTTCTATTCCTACCACAAAGAGCCGTAACATAGCATTAGCCAAGATGTAGTTCAACAAATTTAAGCAGTTGCATGCAACGGAGTGCTAGTGGAAATTCAACTGACAATTTGGGATCCTGCCTTCAAAGAATTTGCAAACAAGGAGGACAGTCAGGTAACCAAACACATTATTGAGACCCACATTGTTAAAAGGGGATATTATGGACAGAATACATATCTTATGGTATGAACGAATCTCCCACACAGCAGTGAGTGACAAAGCAGGTGATGGATGGGGTGGAGTCCTCTTGAGCTAAGTGACCCTTGCTGCCACTTCCATCATCCTGAATTTCCCCAGAAGCCATAAATGTTCATAAACAAACCAGTTTGTGGGCCCATAAGTAACTAATTTCAACCAGAGGAATAGGGAAAGACTTTTGACATTATCAAAACAAAATTTCGGTTAGAGATGATAAGGTTATTTTTGATCATGTTATTAATTTGAACTCTTCTAGATTTGAGACAAACATCTCAAAATGGCTTCAGTGGGCTGGAGTGATAGCACAGCAGGTAGGGCACTCGCCTTGCACCTGGCTGACCTGAGTTTGATTCCGCAATTCCCATAATTGTCAGCAGAACCCCCCAGGGGTGATCCCTGGCACCGTAAATCACTGAGGCCTGTTGGAGGACAGATTTAGCTAATCTGGGAGCATTGTTGTTTTGCTCACACCCAGCTTAATCTTATTTAAGTCAAGGTTCATTCTAATGAGACCTCTCTTCTATGTAAACACTGCTAGAGGGTGTGGCAGTTACAGAAGTCACCTTGATTGAATAACTTCTGACTTTATACATCTACTAAGACTTCTATGTTTTCTAGATTGGGCACAGCTCCTCTTTAACCCACTGCACCCAACATGGGACAGTTAGAATTTACCAGGAGACTACCACCCTGGCTACGTTGAGACTATAGGAAGATTATAGGAAGGATCATACTAGTTTGCTCTAAGCAGGCGAGTGTGACCCTTTCAGTACACGAACAAGATACTCAGAATCACCCTAGTACAGATAATAATAAGGACATTGTGGGTACCATCTAGATTACATGAAGCCTCATGAAGTTAAGATGTATTACTTTATATCAGCCCTCTCTCTCTCCAGTGTTTTACATAAGAGATAATCTCCTTAGTCCTTGGCATAACCTTTGTTTATACCTGCAATTTAAGGTGTGGCACTACACTCTGTTTAGGGTTCTTTGTTGACATGACAACCGCTCGATTGGATTACTTTGGTGTATATAAGGGCTGACTTGAGGCCCCTTCACCTTTGCCTTTGGTTCCTCAGCCTTCAGCTTTTGGCTCCTGCGGCTTTTGGCTTTTGGCCTTTTGCTCTTTGGCCTTTTGCTCCCTTCTTCTGGGTAGGATTCAGCTCGGGTAGATCCTCTCTCTCTTTGGTGGGAGACTTAGGCTCTTTGTATGGTCTAAGTTTGGACCAGAGCTAGAGTTTGTTCATTATATTGGATTGCTGTGGAAGAGCTTTTGTGCTATTAAAAGCCATTTTTTGGAACTGCACCGGACTCGTGAGTTTTCATCTGTTCTCCCGGCGCCCTCGGAGGTAGAAGACAACCTCTGTCCTGACACTGTCGGGGGACCCCGGCGGCCGTACCCGACAGAGGCCCATGGAGAATAAGGGGGAGAAGGGTCTGACCTAATGTACGTACTCATCACAGAGCCACAGGAGTGTTATAATTGACCCATGTATTAACAAGGATTCACACAAAGCAAACCATAATGTAAGGGTGCAAGTTACAACACTTTCATAGGATAAGCACCTTTAAAATCATTTGAAGGGCAGGGTTAGGGCAGGATGTAGTAAGGAGATGAGTCGGGGATGCTGCTGGGGTCCCCGCAGTGTAAGGACAGAAGTTCTCTTCTACCTCCGAGGATGCTGGGGGAACAGATGAAAACTCATGATGAGTCTGGCACAGTTCCAAAAAAGGTTTTTAACAGTACAAAAGCTCTTCCACAGCAATCCAATATAATGAAAGAACTCTAGCTCTGAGGACATAAGAGCCTGAGTGTCCCACCAAAGAGAGAGGATCTCACTCGAGATGAGTCCTACCCAAAAGGAGGGGAAAATGGCCAAGGGGCCTCAAGTCAGTCCCCTTATATACACCAAAGTAATCCGATCTGTGACAGGGAGGGTCATGTCAACAAAGAACCCTAAACAGATTGTAGAAGGGCAGTGCCACACCCCATTACAGATATAAACAAAGATTCCACCAAGAAAAACACTGGGGGAGAGAGAGAGAGAGAGAGAGAGAGAGAGAGAGAGAGAGAGAGAGCGAGGGAGGTATAAAGTAATACATCTTAATTTCATGAGCTTCATGTAATCAAGATGGTACCCACAAGGTCCTTCTTATTTATAATCTGCACCAGGGTGATTCTGAGTATCTTGTTCTCCATATTCTGAAAGGGTCACACGCCTGCTTGAGAGTAAACTAGTATGATCCTTCCTATAATCTTCCTATAGTCTCAACATAGCCAGGGTGGCAGTCTCCTGGTAAATTCTAACTGTACTACGCTGTGCAGTGGGTATAAAGAGGAGCTGTGCCCAATTTAGGAAACATAGAAGTCTTAGTAGATGTATAAGTCAGAAGTTATTCAGAGTCAAGGTGACTTCTGTTATTGCCACACCCTCTGGCAGTGTTTACATAGAAGAGAGTTCTCATTAGAATGAACCTTGGCTTAAGAACATGTAAATAGATTAAGCTGTGAGTGGGCAAAAACAGCAAAGTTCCCAGACTAGTTAAACCTGTCATCCAACAGATATGGGGAGGAATTACCTAAAAGCAAGGGAAATAAGATGTTTCCCTTTCTATTTCCAAGAGGTAATCACTACATTAACTAAAATGAGTGCAATCCTAGGTGTATGTTGCAGTTTGACCAACAGAAGTATTTTTTTTGTTTGTTTGTTTTTAAACACCCCTCTGTGATGCTCAGGGGTTACTCCTAGGTCTGCACTCAGGAATTGCTCCTGGGAGTGCTTAGGGACCATTTGGATTGAGTGCCTGCAAGCAAGAGACTGACCTGTTGTATTATTTCTCGGCCCCCAGAAATAGCCTAAGGTGAGTAGTGGGACAATTTTTATCAGATTGGAGTGATTTGAAGAATGTGATTGGACTATGTAAATTCAGTCCTCAGAAACACCCCTGGGATATTTTCTGAAATGTCTTTAGCATTTGACTGTGATGACCCTGTACCAGTGTGCTGTGTACATGAAGACTTTTCTTTCTTATCAGCTGCTATTTCTCTCTACCAATCATTCCCCGGCTATTTCCTATATCCTGGCAATTCATCTTCAAGGAATTACTTTTGTTGAGCAGTAAAATTTCAAATCCTTACACATAAACTTCTAAGTTCTTTGAGCCCTAAAGGGTGGAGAAATAAAAATGAAGAATGCAGTAGTAATTTTCCATGATCTCTTATCTATTTTAGCTTGAATGCCTGAAACTGTGATCTTTTGAACCCTGACTACTGTATTCTAATGCATCTCTCTCTCTCTATATATATATATATATATATATATATATATATATATATATATATATATATATATATATATATACACACACACACATATAGATACATATATAGAGACATAAAGGTATATATATATATAGAGAGAGAGACATATACATTAGGGGGGGAGAGAGAGAGAGAGAGAGAGAGTGAGTCAGTCACAATGGCAGTGACTGGGAACTACTCCCAGTGTACTGCTGGGGGGACCAGGCAGAGCTGGGTATTGAATCCAGCTTCTTCAGACCAGGCACTTGATTGAATTATTCTTATATCTTTTTTCTTTTTGAAAGTCTCATTCAGGGGACTAGAGAAGTCTTCTGAATTGGATTTTTTCTTGGGATTTTGTTGTCCATTAATGTTGCTGGGTCCTTCTACTTTCTTATGTTTACCATTGTAGCTGCCTTCCCAGGCACAGAACTGAGAGGAGGTCCTGAATGGGTGGAATTGGTGCTCACTCTGGGTGGTGAAGGGGTAGATACCATTCACCTTGTTCACCTGGGACAGGTGGAGGTCCCCAATATATTTTTGAAGTCTACTCTTTGATATAGGGCACAGTGACTCCTGGTCAGTGAAATAATGAATGGGCCAACTCAGAAAAATGTAATCCATGAGAAAACCACCTCTTGCTCAAAATTATTACATGAATATGCAATAGCTCCAGTTGAGAAAAAAAAAAACAAGCAGGGTAACATTAACATTTCAGCCTCCTCCCCTTTCCTAGTTAGTTGATCAATCCAGTGATAAAACAGGAACAATTTTTCAGTAAAACAGAAGACTGAGAAAGTGAACTTGCTGTATTGAAGATGAGAGAGAATATGCCGTAGACGTGGCTGGGGGGGAGAGTACACACGATACAGGTATGAGGCTACTGGGTTAGAAACTAATCCCCTCTTCTACCCACTCCCAGCACTGTTTGGGAATTCCCACCCCAACAGCAAAGTGGGAGGTAATAGAGGAAAGGAGAAAGAAAACAGTCACCTTTGGAAACTTCTAGGGTCACTGCTATAATTTTGCACCATTAGAGTGCACGTGGTCATAGACAATAAAAGAAGGAAACAACATTAAAGGTCTCAGTCATGGCACAAGCTGTGACAAGAGCAAAAAAGTAACCTCCCCACCCCATCTCTTACTGGCAGTTTGGATTAATCATGACAGGTAGGCAGAAAACACTTATACTTTTCTATCACAAGATCTAGCAGGATATAATGGAGTCAGGGCGGTGTGAATGTTGCTCATATTCATTTTTTTTTAGAAGGCATTCAAAGTGAAGAATTTACATACCAGATAATCTTTCTAAAGAATAATTTCCCAACACATCCTGATAAGTGGAGGGTGGAGAGGAAACAAACTGCGCAGGCACATATAAATGAAAAACCATAAGGCAACAGACAATGAGAGGCCACTCCCACCCCTATTCAAACACAAAGGCAGAGGAAAAGCTCATGGTAATTATCTGCCAAGATACTTTGTGTGTGTGTGGGGACACACACACACACACACACATTCCCTCTCTCTCTTAAAAGCTCTTTTCCCTCAAAATATAGCATTTTAACTTTCTATCAGCTAACCTATATTGGAAGAAATAGTAAACATTGTTTAAAAATCACACAATTTATTTCCCTACCACCATATATATATGTGTGTATATGTGTGTGTGTGTGTGTGTGAGTAGTTGGCAAAGGATTTTATGGGGTAGGAAGTTACTTGTCAATAAAGGAATCATTTGAAAGTTTATGCTGTTGTGGAAAAGAATTAATAAGAGACTGAGTAATAGTAGAGCAGGTAGGGTGCCTTTCATGAGGTCACCCCAGGTCACTTGCACCACCATAGTCCCTGGCCACCAGGAATGGTCCCTGAACACAGAGCTGGAGTAAGCTCTAAGCACTACTGGAGTGGCCATCAAAATATACAAAAGAAACCCCCACCAAAAAACTCAAAACAAAAAGAAATTAAACATAACTAGCATTTCTCTAAGTATATTCCAGTTAAAGTATTTTTTTTTGAGGGGCTGGAGAGTTAGTACAGTGGGTAAGGTACTTGGCCAGTCTGGGTTTGAGCCCCACTATTCCATAAGGTTCTCGGCATTGCCAGGAATGGAGTGCAGAGCACTCCAGGCATTGCCAGGAATTTTGAGTGCAGAGCCAGGATTAAGCCTTGAGAACAGCCAGGTGTGGTCAAAAAAAGCAAAAAACTTGTTTGGAAAAACTCCCTCCTTCCCACAGCACGACAGATTCAAACTGCATTTAGTGCAACAAAAAGCTCTTGAAGGTCTGATTTACAATGATCTTTTACATTTGGCATTTCCCAAACATATTTTCTGGGATATCTGTGGGGCTTGCTTTGATGCATTTGGTGTCTAACTCCTCCCAGCTCTACAGTTCTATACTGTTAAGGAAAATGTCCTTGCAGATGCCATCACTTTTCTCTTGTGCCACTGTGCAGTCTCTCATCAAGACTGCCGGCTGATCCTAACATGCCACCCTTCACCTTTTACCGTTACATGGTGGAATTTACCTTATAAAATCCCTACAAACTCTGAAATTTTAGAATCCTTTGAAAACAACTACAACCATCCAACAAAGATAGAAAAGATGTATAACCCAGACTGTTAACCAAGTCAGCAATGACAGTTCACTAAATGAGAACTTGGAGCTGTAATTCTATAACCTGCCATTCTCTTCACTGTGATAAATTCAACCCTATAAATATTTTCTTGGCATCTTCCTTTCGTCTTGACTAATGCAAAAGGAAGTAGGGAGACAGTGTGGGTTGAACTGGCTCCCAACCACCCTTTAAGTAACACTGTTAAGAATTCAGTGATGGTGCTGCCTGCCAAATCTGTTTATCAGTGGCATAGCATAAGGTTTTATTTCTTTTTGTCTGTCTGTCTTCCCGTTCATCATCGATTGGCTCAAGTGGGCACCAGTAACATCTCCATATGTCCTGTCTCATGCAAGTAGAGCCCAAGGGCACCTGCTTGCTCCAGGAACATAAAGAGCCTCAAACCATTCCGTCAGGTCATGGGAATGAGGTCTATAATTGTTATTGGTATTTGGCATATCAAATACGACACGGGTAGCTTGCCAGGCTCTGCCATGCGTGTAGCATACTCATTCTTGTAGTCATCTCATTCTTTTTTGTAATGTAGGTTAATTATAAAACTTTACGATACCATAAACTTATCAGATCTAAACAGATAAATTCTTTTTTAGCTTCTTTTTGGAGTGTGGGGGGGGGGGGGCGGGGAGTCATACCCTGCAATGCTCAGGACTCACTACTGGCAGAGCTCAGGGGCCTTGCCAGGACAGATTTTTGAATGCAGAGCCAGGAGTAAACCTTGAGCACGGCCAGGTTGTCGTCCAACAAAACAAAAATGAAAACATTTTTTGTTTCGAGGATTGAACCTGGGTCAGCCAAGTGCAAAGTAAATTCCCTACCCACTGTAATGACTGTTTCAAATTCAGTCAGTGTACCATCTGATTCTGGATAAAAGAGGTCAGGTCCAGCGATGAAAATTTAATATTGATAAGCAACAATATTTGGGGGAATTACATCCAGGAATGCTTGGGGGATACTCCTGGTTCTGCACTCAGGAATTACTCTTGGTGGTGCTTGGGGGACTATATGGGATGGCCGGCAATGAACATTGGCTTGGCTGTGCGCAGGGCAAATGCCCTACTCTCTATCACTCTGGTCCTAGATAAGTAACACTTTAAGAAACACTTTAGAAATGATTATCTAATATTAGTTCACTTCAATTGCAATTATTTCTCCTGTACTATCACTGAGTCCTCTTTTTAGCTACCCTGACCCTCCTTTAACATCATATACTTTAGTCAAATTTCTATGCCAACACAATTATCAAAAATATTTTAAAGTATATACTCAAGTTAGTTTCTCAGTGTTCAAAGCCTTGTTAACAGCTCAGAAGACAAAAATGTTAAGTAATCAAATTAATCTGACAGAAATGAAATTATAGGGCTGGAGTGATGGTACAGTGGGTAGTGCACTTCCCTTGCATGTGGCTCACTCTGGTTTGATCCCTGGCATCCCATATGGTCCCCCAAGCACCACCAGGAGTCATCACTGATTCCAGAGGCAGGAGTAAGTTCTGAGTTCTGCTGGTGTGACCCCAAAATCAATACACACACAAAACAAACTCGATCTATTGTAGGCCTTATGGTGAAACATCTTGATTTGGTCTCTTTTTTTCTTTCAATTTTGTGAATGATGCTTAGGGGATCATGTGGCAGCAGATACCGGGATCAAACCAGGGTCTCTCATTATACAAACCATGTGCATCCACCCTTTCAGCTGTCTCCCCACTCCCTGGTCTGTCTCCATTTAATTTAGCGTAAGTGCTATCAATGAAATAAATGGTGTAACTGGGTGTGGCGCGACACCAATCATTTCTTTTTCTTCCTGCTCTTTAGGGAATGCAAAGCTGGGGGCCTAGTCCACTTCAGGACACTCTGTCCCCCAGTGAGAGAGAAGATGCATGTTTACAGGTACTGACTGAAGGGGTCTACAAAATGTGTTCCTTGTGAGAACCTCAAAAGGCTGACAGATGCTGTTTAATGTAAGCAAAACAAGCTTTCTAAAAGTTGCTTCACATATAAAGGAGTGGCTACTGGAACTTATGTTGTAAAATAGTGCAGCATTGTATTATAACTTAAGCACAGTTACTGGTAAAAGTCAAGTTACGAACAAACAAAAGGCCTTAGCAAAGTGATAATAAAGCAAGATTTAACCCCAAATATGTTTCACTAATGGGAATCTAATTGGATTAAAATGAAATGATCTAATCACCACTCAGAAGAACCGTCATAGCATGTACACAAAATAGAGAATAAATTTTTAATGGTATCAAAAACAACTTTTTTGGCTAATTTAGTACTTGCTGGAATAAAGTTGCAAAATGTTACTCAGTAACTGACTTAGCTTCTAAATCAAGCCAGAATTACACATACTCTGTATATCATTTGAGTATATACAAGTACATTCCATGATAACATGCAGAGACATGGAAAGAAGAGTACTGTAAAATCAAATCACCATTTCTATTGATGAAATAAACTGAAAACAAAAAACACGTGTCCAATAAACTAAAATATCTGATTTAGAAAAGGGGATTCTGAATGTTGTTCTTTTCAAGAATTCAGTAAATTTCACATGGTTCAATTTGACTTTGTTTTCTCAATACAAAAAAAGGGAAGCAGATATATGCTAACAGCTATGATCATATATTTGTTAAACTCAGAATCAAATTAAAGAGTCTGACAGATTTTCACTCTGCATGGGTACAAAGGGTTCTTTGCATTCTGGTAATTAAGAACTGTATCCCCTAAAGCTTAGTCAATTTGTACGTCATACCACACACAGCAACATTTGCTCAAGTATCTTTAATGACACAGTCATAAGAGACATGAATTTAGTTTGCCTGAGAACTAAATTAGACCAATGAAAAATAACAGGGTATGCAAATGACCTGAGTTCACAGGAGTCTAAATTTGAAAGTGATTACTTTAGCTTTGCTAAAATATCATCAAAAGCCTCTTATAGCAAGGTTTTCTTAGTGATTTACTTATTTTGGTCATAAAGTTGGGATATTTCTCTAAACACTAAAAAAGAAGTGCTTCATGTTGTGCAAATTTAATCAAAGGCCAAAAGGGCATTGATGGTGCTGAGTAAAGTTGGGAAGTCACAGATTCTACCATCTTACAAAGAAAGGAGCATGTGAGATGTGCAACTGACCCACTTCTCTCCCAGTTTGACACGATGACTGGGAAACTAAGAGAATCCTTGCAAGATAAGCAAAGACAGCACCTTAAGTGGAACCCAGTGGAAGCCACTTGGAAGTGAGGATTTGTTGTGGCAGAGATGGCTACTGATCTCTAAATCTCCTCCTCTGTATGTGAGAAACTAAGAATGTATAAATAGGGTGAAATACTGGTTTCACAGTTATTTCTCAAATTATCAACTGTAACTTGTCATCACTACTTGCAAACTACCAAGATGTTACATGTGAATTATTAGTCACTGAACAACAGCATATGAAAAAAGTTTGACTTCAATCTAACTTATTTTGATTTTCTCTGTAATCTAATTCAAGGCACTTTAAATGTTTTGGTGCCTTAGTATATTAGCTAGACTGAAATGAGAGTAACATTTACTTACCTCAAGGAGCTACTACATAATTATTCAATCTGAAAGCACTTTGAGCTCCTCAGATGAAAAACACTGTGGAAACAATGATGGCTCAGGAAAACTCGTCCTGTGCCTCAAATCATGATTTATTGTGCCTTAGGTCTCAATCTTCTTAAACACTTTAAAAGAAAAATGTCAGTGGCACGCCATTTTTTATATACATTTGGCACACAGATGTATATGTATTTAAAACAGTTGTCATACTCCCCATTCCAAATAGGCTTACTAATTTTCCATTAAAGTTACTTAGCTGTACACATAGGAGTACAGACAGTACTCATGAAGTACTGTCAAATTTAGAAAAGCTTAACTTTCTCTGAGGTACAGGTGACAAAAACATTATTTTTTCTCCTAAAATAACTGACTAGTGTTATTTGTGTGAAACTGAAATTTTTATACATTTATTTTTTTTTTTGTGGAGGGCACACTCCTGGCAGTGCTCAGGGCTTATCCTGGCTCTACACTCAGAGATCATTCCTGGTGGGGCTGGGGAACCACTTAGGGTTCTGGGGATTAAACCCAGGTCAGTTGCATCAAGGGGAGTGTCCTTTCCATTGTATTATCTCTCTGGCTCCCGAAATTGCAAGTTTTAAGTAGAAAAAAAAATACAGGAGTATACCACAGTGTACATATATTCATCTGAAGAGTACAAAGATTAAATTTTGAGTAAAGATATGAGTATCAAAAAAAATAAAGATGCCTCTTAAATTGTTTAAAGGAAATATATAAAAATGTAATGTTTCATACAATGACATAAATCAATTATAGGTAATAAATTACACAGTAGCTCAAACATCTTTTTTTTTAGCATTAGTTTTTCTAAACAAGTTAGAGTCGAAACACTTTAAATCCATTACTTTCCTCTTTAGAGGAACTGTGGGAGTGTAAGCTTTCCTAAGGATCTAAACAATGACACCACCTTGTGATCACAATCCAGAAAATACAATGGATTCTGACCACTTGAGATTTACAACATATTCATGGTTATTACATAGATTTGACTTTGAAGATTCCTTTATAATGGGGGAGGAATTAGATTTATAACCCTGAAGTTTTCCCAAAGCTTCCTCACATCCAGGTTCTGTGTGGCTCTCTGCGGGGATTCACACCAAAATAGTGGAAACTGTAAATAACTCCTTTTGGACCGGAAAAAATGTTTTGTTTTAAAATAAAGTGCTTTCAAATTCAAATATTTTCCTGCCCTAAACAAAATTGAAACATACATAAATCTTAAATCTCCATATCTCAACACACATATTTTAACAGAAAAAAAATCAGTTTTGGGCAACTAATGTCCTTCAAGAGTTCAGATTGGATCTAAATTGGGCTTTGCATCATTATCGTGCTCGTGTTTATACATGAAAGTTAAAAAGAAAGAGTGCAACATCCAAGGATGACCAGTAGGCAGTGTGCGATGTGACAGCTGACCAATAGCGGCTCTCCACAAGGCCTTCTCTGAGTTCAAAATCAATTCTGTGATCCAGTTCCACTAGAAAGAAAAGAAGTCAGCAAATAATTAAAGATTAGAACACAGAATGTTGTACACAGGCTTACTAGAATTGAATAGAAAAATTTCAGTAATAGCAGTGATTCTCCTAACTACTACTTCTTTTCCTCTATTTTTCTTTCTTTCTTTCTTTTTTTTTTTGGGTCACACCTGGCGATGCTCAGGGGTTACTCCTGGCTCTGCACTCAGGAATCACTCCTGGTGGTGCTCGGGGACCATATGGGATGCCGGGATTCGAACCCGGGCCGGCACAGGCCGGCTACGTGCAAGGCAAACGCCCTACCCGCTGGACTATCGCTCCGGCCCCATTCCTCTATTTTTTTCAGAGGGAGTTTTCATTCTAATCTTATGGGGGAAATTATTCCGTAGCTCAGGATTCTAATTTGGTGGATTCCTTTGTATGATTAGGTCAATACTAAGGAAGGAAGAAAACAAAATGTTCAAATTTGTATCGTAGGACATAGAGTTGATCCCCCTTATCCATCATGGAAAAAAGTTCCAATGTAAGTTCCATTTGACACCAGAGTTCATGTATAGTAACCACAGATGCTGTTTTTTCTACATGCATAGCCATAATAAATTGTAATTTATATATTAGGGTTACTGAGTTTAAAGCAGTAATAAAATTGGACAATTATAATGATATTCTGTCATGAAAGTTACATAAAATGTAGTCTTCTCAAAATAGCTTGCTGTCCTTAATATTTTTAGAACCCAGGTTGGATTCTGAACAGGTAAGTGAGACTACAGAAAGCAAAAGGCTTAGCAAGGGTGGAGTATTGGATTAAAGAAACAATACTGTATTGGCTTGAAGAAATTAGGCTCAATTCTTGGCTTTCCTGTTTAATCTTTCTGTCCAATGGAAAATAAAAGGAATAAAATCCTCTTGCAAAAGTATTAGAACAACATGCAGCAATGCTTGTGGGAGTCCAAGAGGTCACTAAGGTCTCTTTGACTGGGGAGACCTTCTACCTCCGTGGGCTCTGTGAGAAAATGGTAGATAGAAGAAAAGTTATTTATAACTGCCTTCCCCACTCAGCTGAACTCTTCAAAGGCAGTCATGTCACATTCCTTTCTCCATCCAGTCATTACTAATGTGCATCTGTGACATCTAAGAATCCATCAAATGCTTTACTGAATTTACAAATGTTTTATTGAACAGTAATACAATCTACTAAGTAAATTAAACTGGGAGGAACAGTGGCAATCACTGCCTAGTTACAATAATTACTCGAACAATTCAGTGAACTCAATGTTCTATCTATCTGTCTATCTGTCTGTCTGTCTGTCTGTCTGTCTGTCTGTCTGTCTGTCTGTCTGTCTGTCTGTCTATCTATCTCTTTCTACCTACCTACCTACCTACCTACCTACCTACCTACCTACCTACCTACCTACCTACCTACCTATCACCTACCCACCCACCTACCTACCTACCTACCTACCTACCTACCTACCTACCTACCTACCTATCTACCTACCTACTTACTTTTTTGCTTTTTTGGATCACACATGGCAATACTCAGGGGTTACTCCTGGCTCTGCACTCAGGAATTGCTCCTGGTGGTGCTTGGGGACTGTATAGGATATCGGGGATTGAACCTGGATTGGCAGCAAGCAAGGCAAATGCCCTCCCCTGCTGAACTATTACTCCGGTCCTACAACAGTCTATTTAAAAAAAAACCCACAGCGGGGCGGGGCGATAGCCCAGCCGGTAGGGGCGTTTGCCTTGCACACGGCCGGCCTGTGCCGGCCCGGGTTCGATCCCTGGCATCCCATATGGTCCCCCAAGCACGGCCAGGAGTAGTTCCTGAGTGCAGAGCCAGGAGTAACCCCTGAGCGCCGCCGGTGTGACCCAAAAAGCAAAAATGAAATAAAATAAAATAAAATAAAAAAACCCACAGATAATCTTTGCAATTAATACCTGTCAGAAAAAATAATTTCAACACATTGAAACTAACAGAGAGGTGCAGTGGATTCATTTAATAAACCCTAAGAGATACAATACTTAGCAAACTGACCTTCTCATCTTCAGGAACACTTTAAGAACTTCCACTAAAGTCTGGGAAGACAAATGAAGGGGCTGAGTGCATGCCTGGCTGCATGACCAGGCCCGAGCAGCAGCACATCCCTGGTCTACAGACTATACAAGCAGGTCAAATACTGCTGGGAGCAATATAGCTAGTATCCCCAATGTTAGATTAATATAGTAAATATATTAGAGCAATATATACTTAACATAATGTTAATCAGGTTATATTAACATTAGAGTCACAGTAGAGCACTGTATCTAATATACCTGGCACTGGAGCAGGGATGGACCCTTCTGCCCCTCATCTCCTGCCCCAACATCCCCCAGAAAATCAACGCAACAACAAAGATGTAAAAGACTTCAACAGAACAAACAATATTTGGAAGATCTATTTTAAAGACAAACAAAAATGCCTAAATCATTACCTCTTTGAAACTGGTAAAAAGAGGAACTTGCATAAAAGGCTGGGTTATTTTCCATAGGGATTCTGATGATCACATACAGGAAATCACCTAATTCTAGAGAACAATTTCTCTCTCTCTCTCTCTCTCTCTCTCTCTCTCTCACACACACACACACACACACACACACACAGCAGATACCTATTTTACATAGGTATTCTGTTAATGCCACTTGGTAACTTAGCTTTTCTCATGAAGAATGTGCACGGAACTTCCCAAACACTGTCATATACAGCTTGTGCCAAGTCTGTCAGTATCAATACCAATGAGGCAAGGAAAAAAAACCCAAAACATACAAAATATTGACATGAGGTTTTTAAAAACTATTTTTAAAAAACTTCTACTTTTTACTAGATTATAAACTAATCCATATTGACATAAGAAACTGAAATCTGTAGTACAGGGATGGTAACTTTTTAAAATTCTTTTATCTTTTCTATTTCATGGGACATCTGTGTTAGATCTCTTTAAGTACTTCAGGGATACATTCAGAGGAAGATAAGGAGGAAAACTACAATTTTTCAAGCATGATAAAGAGGGAAAAAGTCAAGGCAAAGTTAGTTATAAAGAAAAAGGGAGAAGAGGGGAAAAAGGAGGTAAGAAACAAGCATTAACACTGGTGTAGACCAAGCTATAATTCTCAAATGCCACTGTAGGATGTTTTGCTTGATCAAGAGTCTTCGCTGAATTGTCTTAAAGTCAAAGAAAGAAGTTTTCCTGTTTTATCATGTTATTTATATTTGAACAAATTGTCTCTGAAATTTATTAATATTCATTAACAGTTGTATAATACTGTTCTTTGAGTACACATTTAGTTGCTAACGGTATTTTCCTGTTACAAACTATCATTCTTACTGCCTACATGGGCTTTAATGAGAAAGTAACTAGATAGGCCGTCCTTTTTATTTATTGGTAGGTTTCCCTACTGAAGTGAGGATATGCACTTTTTCTGGCCACACACAGGGTGTTCAGTGCTTACCCCTCGCTCTGAGCTCAGAGATGACTCTCGCAGGGCTCTGAGGATCATGTGGGATGACAGGAATCAAACCTGGGTAGGATGGTACAATGCAAGTGCCCTACCCTCTGTACTCTCTCTCAGGACCCAATATGCACGGGTTTCTTACTGTCTTTAAAAGGTTACACCAGGTAGTGTGACTGCCAGTGCAGTTGATCTGCGCTGGTCTTGCAGGTGGGTGGATGAAACTAGGCAGGCCTGTGGTTAACTTCTCTCCCTTTTATGTAGATCACAGAATTTCAGGGAGTAATATATATATATATATATATATATATATATATATATATATATATATGTATGTATGTGTGTGTATGCATGCACGTGTGTGCGTGTGTGTTTGTATATAAGCAGTTTATATATGCTATTTGGTATGCTCTTAGCTAAAGTAGGCACAGAGCTAGGTGAGGGTACTTCTTGACCTACTTTCTCATTATTACTGCATCAAGAATGTGTGATACTACCTAGGATGGTGGTTTCCCCTAGTTTGTCTCAGAGTTAGAAAGGTTTCTCAAAGAGAAAGGAAAACATAAAATTATCATTTTGTCCTGTTTTCTTTTTACAGGGTCTAAGTGCTAAAACTTCTTTGCTTACAAAGAAAGTAATGAGATTCCTGAACAACTGAAGCAAAAAAGAGAAAAAAATATCAGCTAAAAAAAATGCAGTACTTTTCTATATTATTTTAAAACATGTTCCTCCAGCATACTGGCTTATTTTTCCTCACTCCCCAAAGTGATTTTCTGTAATCTACAGTAACATGAAGGTAAAAATGTCACGAGTAATGTGCTTATAAGAAAAATAAACATCTTAGTATAAATTGTACTATTAAAACCAATTTCTCTTGGGCCGGAGCAATAGTCCAGCAGGTAGGGCGTTTGCCTTGCACGGCTGGCCTGTTCCGGCCTGGGTTTGATCCCTGGCATCCCATATGGTCCCCCGAGCACCGCCAGGAGTAATTCCTGAGTGCAGAGCCAGGAGCAGCCCCTGAGCATCGCCGGTGTGACCCAAAAAAAAGCAAAAAAAAAAAAAAAACCAATTTCTCCTATTAATAAAATGGAAGAGGGGCTGGAGCGATAGCACAGCAGGTAGGGCATTTGCTTTGCATGCAGCTGACCTGGGTTTGATCCCCAGCATCTCATATGGTTCCCTGAGCATTGCCAGGAATAATTCCTGAGTGCAGAGCCAGGAGTAAGTCCTGAGCATTGCTGGGTGTGCCCCCAAAAAGAAACAAAAAAATAAATGGAAGAATCTTACATGGAGAGAAAATTTCAAAAACTCGTAATGAATATGAAAAGTTATCATATTCATATGATAATATGATAAATTAATTCATATCAATTTATAGCAATAATTCTGGCTATAATTGCAAGTTTTTTGACTCTTCAGTAAAATGCATAGTAGAACATCAAGGAAATAAAGTATTAATAGAAAAAACTGTTTCCAAATACTGGTGTAAGATTCATTTGTAAGAAAGATTGAGATTAGATTTCTGGTTGGCAAGTGATGTCTTCTGTGTTTTTGTGTTGCTTACAGCAACTACCTATTTGATGTGGTCAGGATTCAAAAACTATTTACATTTTGGGAATTATCATAGTTTCAAATACTAAATTTAATAAAGTTCTCCAAATACGTAATTTGCACACAGGGTTAAATCCCTGTCCCCACTTGGTTCCCTGAGTGCTGCTGGGAGGGGATGCATGCCCTAACATCCTTCGGTGTGGTCTAGAAACAAACAAAAAGAGACAAACATTTCCCATTTAATACTTAGAAAAATATACCTACAACAAAAATTAATTTTATAATTCGCTGCCTTATCTGCCAAAAGAAACTTTTTCACCAAGAATAATCTACTCTAAAATATAATGAAATAACATGTAACAGGAAGCCATCTTGCTGGGCTCTATGTGAATAAGTACAGGTTCCAGTTAATCCACCTGGGCTAATCCACATGGGCTCTATGTGGGTAAAGTACGGGTTCCACTGGTTAATCCTCTATTAAAAAATAAACAAATAACCTCCAGAGAAGGGTTAGATTCTCTGAACCATCTCACTTTGGCATAAGGTTTTCCAGTGATAGTCGTAAGCAACCCCTTCTACTCATCTTCAGCACTTAAGAAATGAACTCTTAAGAAATGAACTTCTGGATCTAGCCTACATGCACTGTGAGTGCAACAACTCTGTCTTCTGCTTATTCTCTTTTTCTTCCTGCATTATCTTCTCATCTTTGCAGGTCCAAACACTTCAACAAAGTCTTTTGTGATTTTCCCAGGTGAAAAAAATTTTTCTCATTACTCAGAACGGAGAGCTTTCTTTTATATGTACCTCTATTATTTGGTTCATCACAATTTACTATAATTATTTATGTGCTATTTATCTACCTTATTAGTATATATTCTCTAGAAAATACTTGATTATCACAGCAGCATTATATATATAAAATGTTTATATTTACATTATTTATATTTAACATTATAAGTGTTAAATATAAACATTTAGCTGTTTATAAGACTGGCCCCCTGAGATGAACCCAGAGCCACAGCAGAGCCTGGCAACCTACTCGTGGTGTATTCAATATGTCAGAAACAGTAACAACATGGACCTCTTTCCCAATGAATGGAGACGTTACTGGTGCCCGCTTGAACAGTTACAGTAATATTTATATATATGTATACATTATATGCATTTTGGCAGTTAGCACTTTTAGGAATCAAATTCAGGGGTCTCATACATGCAGATATATATGCATGGTAAGGGCTCTACATCTCTGAGCCATAGCCTCGATCTCAGCATTTAATGTCTTTATGGGTAGTACTGACGTTTGTTTCATTTACTATCTTTTACAGTGATTACCAGTACAGTGGTAAACTTCTAGTAACTGTTGAAAGAGTAAAAATAGGGCACAAATTTCCCTTACCACTGGAGAGTATGACATACTTTGGATTAGTAGTCCAATTGCTTAGGCAGTTGGAATTGTTTTAAAACAGCATATATGAGTTGTTTGGTTATAGTAAAAATGTACTAGTTTTCCTTTAAATATGAAAAAAGCACAAATTGATTTATTTCTGTAGGAAATGACTATGACTTGAGCAGGGACCGGACAGAGCAATTATGCAAGATCACTTCTTTTTTTTTTTTTTTTTTTTTTGGGTCACACCCAGCAATACTCAGACGTTACTCCTGGCTTTTCCCTCAGGAATTACTCCTGGCAGAGCTAGGGGACCATATGGGATACTGGGGATCGAACCCGGTCGGCCGCATGCAAGGCAAACACCCTACTCACTGTGCTATCGCTCTGGCCCACAAAATCACTTCTTGAGAATGATTTCTTTAAAGTTAGGTTAAAAAAGAAAGACAGGGTCGGAGTGATAGTCCAGCAGGTAGGGCGTTTGTTTGCCTTGCACACAGCCGGTTTGATCCCTGGCATCCCATACGGATCCCCGAGCACCGCCAGGAGTAATTCCTGAGTGCAGAGCCAGGAGAAACCCCTGAGCATTGCCGGTGTGACCCCCCCAAAAAAAAAAAAAAAAAAAAAAAAAAGACAAAACAGTCTGTTATATTAAACTATTTTGTTCTATAATTTCTTAAAAAAGGAAGGAATGCTTACTGAAGTAGCTTGATGATTTTTTTTGGATTATAGGAAGCAAGCAAATGCTAAATATTTTTAAATGGTTATGTAAGCAAAGCTTAACTCTTCATTTTCACTAAAGAATGTGTATGAAGTTAATGGAATGGGTGTTAAGACTAATATTAGGTCTTACTAAATGGATCTTTATGTCTTTTAAGAGCTACCATTTCCTTGGGAGTTTTTTGAATAAAAATATGGAATAATTTTGTTGCATTTCCTCCTTTCTAGGACTTCTTTTTTGGAGGGGGTTTGGTGCAGGGGCACACACCTAGTCAATGCTCAGGCAGGGCTGTGAGCTCAAGGACCACCCTGGTGGGAGAGGGTGATTATATGGGGTGCTGGGCAGCTGAGTCTGGGGTTAGTCACATGCCAGACAAGTGCCTTACCTGTGGCTCCTATCTTCTCCAGCCCCAATATAGTTCTTTTTTTTTTTGAGGGGAATTGGGCCACACCCAGAGATGTTTATGGGTTACTGTTGGCTCTGCACTTAGTAATTACTCCTGACGGTATTCAGGGAACCATATGGAATTCTGGAAATTGAACCTGGGTTGGTCATATACAAGGCGAGTGGCCCTTTCATTCTAGTTTTTTAAAAGAAAATTCCAAGCCCTATCAATGGTTTGTACTGAAATTTCACATTGAATTGAACATTGTCAAATATAACCCCCTTCCACCACTATTTTGTGATTGTATCAAGTTTTGAGAAAAAATTAGCAATAAATTGCAAACCTGGATATAGTTAAAATGATCGGAAGGGGGAAAACAATGTTTTTTTTTTTTTTTTTAGAAAAACTCCAATAATGAAAAAAAAATGGAATAGCAGCAGAAAAAGGAATGAATGATAGTGAGAAAAATGATTTTACACTAGAGGATTTATCCTTTGTGATACTTTTAGAATAAGTTAAAAATGTAGAGATTGAAAAAATCTCTTGCATTTAATATTATTTTAAAAAAGTGAACCCATCCCCTCTAACATGAAATAGTTGTGTGAAACCAGGTATAAGTGATTGCATATATCATTTTACAGCTCTAAATGGGAATATTACTATATTTGAAATAACTAGGAATAATTAAATTTTTATAGCCTGAAGCCCTTTAAAAATATATGTATATTACATGAAAAGAATAGTGAACCTCTTTGAAGTCTTTAGGACAACAGGAAAAATGAAAAGGTTTAATGATTTTCTCCTCTCCCTAATAAAGTTTCTCCTTTGCAAGAGAATAAGACATACACTTTAGCACTTTAAGTAGATTATCAATACTTTAGTTTCAGAATGCTACCATTCAAGATGAGAAAATATAGGAAGAAAATACAGATAGTCTATAATGATAACATTAAAGCCGATCTCTTAGAAGAATTGATGCAGGTTTTCAACAAGCAAAAGAACTGAGTAGTTTTTTCATAGTATTCTGAGTGCTATTCCTGACATATACCATACCGAGGGCATTATCTTTATTCTGCATTACACTTTCCGGAAAAAGAAGTTGTGGGAGATTAAATAACGATTCCTGAAGTCTGAAATCTGTAAAAAGAAAACACAAGATGCTGTAAAGTGTTGGCTGACGGATACAAATGGGCTTCAACGATGCAGTGGAAAAGTTAGAACAATATTCCCAAACAAGCTGATTAAACCTAGCATACATAAAGAAGCACGCACTTTGGGTTTTATGAAGAGCTCTTTCACGAAAAAATACAAGCATAATTAACTAAAACGTATCACACAATCTATTAACCCAGATATCCTAAAAATTTATCACTCACTTCAGTTCTAATTTAAAGCCAAGTAATGCTGAAAGACACAGATCACTTCTTTTCATAACATTATGAATGCAGGGGAATATAAGAAATGAAATCGCAGAAGCAGTAAAAACACTAGAAATGAGCCTGGAATTTTCAAAGGAAATGAATAGCAGCTATATAAGATGCTTCAACTTGATGACAAAGTGTTTCCATAGACAGTACTCTTCAAAGCAACCCTGCATGAATCATGAATTTAAAGTTCACATTCTTCTTACTCTCAAAAAGCAAGGGAATCAAAGTTGGCAGTTTCAGAATAAAAGGTTACTGATAGAAAAGAAGGCAATCAGCATGAGCAGAAAGAATGAGAGAAAGCCAGAATCCTAATCACAGTGACCATATTTGAGAAAGACTACTACTTAGGATGATTTGCAAGATATAGCCAAGACAGGAATTATGACACAGAGTCTAAATCAGGAGTACATAGAAGAGCATATTATTGAAGAAGTCCAAGAATTAGTAAGGCAAAACCTTGGGGATTTGATTTGAAAGGCAGAGTCCTATCACAGCAGCAACATAATTTTAATATTTACATCTAAGTCTAGAGATGAATATATGTAATGAAGACTAATGATTAGTTCAAATTTAGTTGAATCTTTTAGTCAACAAGGAATTTATACTTAGGACCAAGAGAAACTTTCTGTAAGGATGAATGAATAGGTATTTTGTTGAACTAGCAAGAACAAAGTTACAAACTAAGTATTATTACTGACTAAAAGATTATCACTTTTAAATCACTGTTAAATAGTAAATAAACTAAAAAACTTTCCTTGCATATTTTATTTTCTCTGTCTTCATTAATCTTATTTGGGTAATGATCTCTTGCCAGCCTCTCTTCTTGGTCCCTAATTTTCCCCAATGTTTACTACCAACACTACTGTGCATTCTTGTAAGGAATTTTACCTGCTATCTTACAAAATTCTTTAAAATTAATTTTCTCAGATGTTTAAAGTTTTCTTTGAATATCTTCACATGACAAAAAAGAATTCTGTATTTTCAGAATCACATTTCTGATATTATGTAGAAATAAAAGCTTAGGGAAATAATAAACTCATAAGAAATATATGAATTTTATACAAGCAATAAAGTCTAAAAATAATCTTCCAGGCAAGAATTTCCAAAAGGATCACAACTATAAAATTTTCACTATTGAAGAGTCTGATATAAGAGATTAATGTTTAAAAAAAAGGCTACTGGCTCAATTGGGACTGTCTAAGTCAAGAATAGTCTACCCTGGAGAAGTCTGATGTCAACAGGTTGGCAGGTCGATGAAGGTGCAGAGCTACTCAGGTTCTACAGTGCTTGGGATACTTGGATCACCCCAGGATGCTTGGGGCATCCAAAGCCACATCTTGGGGATTCTGGGGACCCCAGGGTTATTACATCAAGCAATGTTTGGAAGCTCATGTGTTGCCAAGGAGTAAGCCAGTGGTGGCTACATGCAAAACAGGCACATCTTAACTCTTGTTCTCTTGTTGCTCTGGCCCCTGAAGTCTTAAGGCTGTCAATAGATGCAGGTAATTAAAAAAAATTTAGAGTAGCAAACAGCAAAAAAAACAAACAAACAAACAAACAAACAAACAAAAACTTCAGGTCTCTAAGTATCTGAAATAAAATGTTCAAACGCTTTTGGAGAAATAAAATAAAATTGTCCTCTTGTTAGAGCTAGAGAAAGTAGCTAAGCTAGTTTGAGAATCTATATTTCTTTAAGCAGTCAATGATAAATAGGATTTAAGTTAGTCTTATTTTCTCATTTATAAAATTAGATTCTTAGGTTTCAATTAAGGCCTTTGGAAGGAAATATATACCAGTTATAATGGTGTCTCAACTATTTCAGATCTTAAACATGATAAATATATGGAAAATTAGTTGGATGTCCATTTTAATGCTAAGTGTAGCATAATGATTCACTTATTCACTAGCTTCTTGAGCAACTAGCTACCTAGGATAATATCCGGATAATAGTAGGGGAAAGCTTATAGTGGATCACATACAATATAAGCCTTAAACTGCTAAAATTAGATGAGATGAATGGAACTGTAAGATTAGATGCAGCAATACCAAAGACTTTGGTATAGCAGCTTTGTTGTTGCTAGGTCTTATACATGCAAGATGAGAACTTCACATGAAATTATATTTGCTTTACACAGCAGTTTTAAAGAAGCATCAATATAAAGTCTAGGATGTTGCTTGGGGTCAGTACCAGAAACATAAAAAGCATTACTACTAGGTAGTATAGGTTTGAAGCAATGACCTATTTTTAAATATAGTCTATGGCTGGGAAGACCGCTACTTAAACTTTATAAACATTAGGCAGTGTTTACTCCGAAGAGATTTGCTTTCTGCCTGTTTGTTATTAAAAACACAATACTGGGGCCTGAGAGACAGTGTAGCAGGTAGCAAGCGTGCCTTGCACACAGCCGATCCAGATTTTTTTTTTTTTTTTTTTTTTTGCTTTTTGGGTCACACCGGCAATGCTCAGGGGGTCACTCCTGGCTCTGCACTCAGGAATTACTCCTGGCGGTGCTCGGGGACCATATGGGATGCCGGGGATCGAACCCTGGCCGGCATGGGCCGGCTGCGTGCAAGGCAAACGCCCTACCCGCTGGGCTATCGCTCCGCCCCGATCCAGATTTGATCCTTGGCATCCATATGGTCTCTGAGAATGCCAGAGGTGATTCCAGAGTACAGAGCCAGGAGTAACCGCTGAGTATTGCCAGACGTGGCCGGAAAAGTAAAACAACAGTAATGATACCAATCCCCGATGAATATTTTTTGGGGTTTTGTTTTGTTTTTGGGCAACATCTGGCTGTGCTCAGGTCTTATTCCTGGCTCTACACTCACGAGATCATATGGGATGCGGGGCAGGGAGGGGGCTACTGAACATGGGTTAACACCATGCAAGGCAAGCGCCCTACCCACTATACTATTGCTCCGGCCCCCATGATTAATCTTAATTATTAATTTATCAGTACAGAAAGTAAAGCTCCATTTATGTGGTAGCACTCTCTAAATGCAAGCAGAGTAGTAAAAGGTATTGTTTTTCTTTAAAAGTAAAAATTATGACTTAGATTTCAGAGTTCACCACCACTGTTAATATCTCAATCTCCGCTGCCCTTCTCAAATTGAATTTAAAAAGCACACTATAAACTTAAGAAACAAACTATGAACTAACATGCAGAATCAAGAAAGCCAGAACTGCTGTGTGGAAGAGTCTGTGTAGCCACAGTGGTAGTGGGAGGTGAGCAAACTGGCTTCTTCTCCTCCTCTATTGGGTCCTTTGCTATCTCAGACGGCTGGGTTACAGAGGAGCGTCCGAATCTTGAAAACAGCATTCCTCCAAGTCCTTTTCCGATGCTAGCAGCCCCCTGTGTTTTCACAAAACAAGGCAGTTATTTTGCTGAGTTACACCACATGCAACCCATAATTGCAGGCAACTGGCAGAGGGACCAAGTCCGAGTCATGTTTTTCCAGGGAGGGAATATAAGCAAAGTGTAATTTATATGGTAGGTTTCTAAATAAAAATAGTATTCAGCAGAATGAAAGCTGTACCAATTCTATTAATCTTAACAAAGAAGTAAAGGTTCTGTTTTATTCAAGTGATCATTTCAATAACTCTCTAAGCACTGACATGAGTGTATGGTTACCGCCGATATGCTTATTACTGAAGTTAAGTGAACATGCTGTAAAAGGTTATCAAACAATCCATGAACATGACTAACTGAAATATAAAATAGTTCAGAAGATAAGGTCCATTTATAGTGCCACCTTGTGGCATTTTTGCATTATGTCAACTTGTAACCAAAAACAACAAACAAATTCAAGTACTACAAAATGATAAGCTTCAGTGGTACAGGAAACACTGGCTGTTAGTGGAAACTAGAGAGAAACTAAGTATATTTCTAGCTCATAGGAAGGATAGGAAGGATATAATTTGAGACTCTGGACAGAGATCAGAGAAGTGGTTGGTGAGGGAACTCACAGCATTTAATTTCTTTCTCATTTCACAGATTAAGGAGACTATTAAAAACTATATGACGGGCCTGAGCAATAGTACAGTGCATAGGGTGCTTGCCCTGCTGGGGCTGACCCAGGTTTGATCCCTGGTACTGCATATGGTCCCCTGAACCTGCCTGCCAGGAGTTATACTGAATGCAGAGCCGGGAGTAAGTTCTGAGTACTGCTGGATGTGTCCCATAACAAAAACAAGCAAACAAGAAACCTCCATAACTTGCCAACCTACTCAGAAAGTGGTAGGGCTAAGGCAAAAAATGAGGAACTTGGGACTGTACAGATAGTACAGTAACTATGGCACTTCTCTTGCACATGGCCGACCTGGGCTCAATTCCCAGCATGCATGTTATCCCCTGAACACTGCCAGAAGTGACTCTTGTACAGAGCTAGGAGTAACCACTAAGCATCACCAAGTGTGATGCAAAAAACGAAACAAAAATAAAATAAATGAGGATCTTGATTCCCGACATTTTTCTTGTCTATTAGCTATCTCATATTCTGAAACTATAGAATCTGATCTAATCAGAGAATCTGATGGCTTCTGACCTTCTAAATGTGAACAGAATAGCTTGATGTCTTATAATAGATTGCTTCCAAGTAAAACAAATATGGTGCCTTATTAGAGGTGCTTATATTGGGGCTAGAGAGATAGTTCAAGGGTTAAGAAGCTTTGCTTGCATGTGGCTGACCCGGTTCTATCCTTGGCACCACATACAGTCTCCTGAACAATGCCAGGAGTGATCCCTGAATACAGAGCGAGAAATAGCACCTGAGCACTGACTGGTATGGACACCCCTCACCCTCCAAAAAAGAGTTTATATTTCTTGACAAGTAGTACATAACAGAAGAATTACCTAGTATGCTTGCTTTGCCTATATTTGTTATAGATTCTCCATAGTGTCGGCGGGATAAGACTGGTGAGGTCACAGGGCTTGGTACTGTTGAAATGCCTTCGTTCTCTGAAATTGAGGTAGTTTCTTTAGCTGGATGGAGAAAGCTTGGCTTCATATTTTCATAAGGAAGAGGATTTGAAGTATTGTACCAGTGGATTTGGACAGGAGAGATGTTGCTGTAGTGTTTCAGTATTAACGGTTCTAATCTATAAGCCTTGATTAAAAAAAGTTCAAAGAAATAACATTACAACACAGTGCTTGGAATCTAGCAAACTTGTTTTATTTATATTCTACTGCATGGGCGATAGATATGAAAGAGGTTATTTAAAAAATAAAATCCTGGGGCTGGAGAGAAAGTACAGCAGGTTGCTTGCCTTGCACGCAAACCGACCAGGTTTGATCCCGGACACCCATATGTCCCTGAAGCCCTGCAAGGAGTGATCTCTGAGCAAAGAATTAGGAGTTAGCCTGAGGATGGCAAGGTCTGGTCCAAAACCCAAAGTAAAACCAAACACTTAACTTTAAAACACACCATTCCTATTTGCAGATTAATAATCTTACGTAGTGGTCTAATTATACATTTTTTTTCTTTTTTGAGTCACACCCAATGATACTCAGGGTTACTCCTGGCTCTGCACTCAGGAATTACTCCTGGCGGTGCTGGGGAACCACAGGGGATGCTGGGGATCAAACCTGGATGGATCATGTACAAGGCAAGTGTTCTACCTGCTATGCTATCACTACGGCTCTTTAATTATACATTTTTGAAAGTGATAAAATTATGGACAAAATTCTAGGTTTATAGTTATTGTTAATTAGTTTTCTGGAAAAAAACTTTTTTCCTATAGTTGTTCTAATAATAATTAGTATTACACGAGCTTCACAAGCAACTTGAAAACAGTAAATAGCAAAGAATATTTGCTGGAAAACTGTAAATAAGACTTATTTTAATATCTTAGGAGTCCTTGCCAAACTATTATTTTATATAGTAATGCAGTAACACCCTAGATTCCAACATGACCACTTATCATGTGAAATGGAATGGAGCTGGTGGCAGTTTTCCTAAGTTCATATTCTGGCCTCTGTCACATATTAACTGTGTGACTCTAAAGATGAAGTTACAAGGTCTCAAAGTTACAAGTTTCTGAGCTGTAGAAAGGAGATTAACATTTCTTACTCAGAAGCATGCTGGGAAGAGACAACATTAAAAAATGTGCAAGAGAAAGTATCTTACACAAACTGTGGGGGGAAAAATTATTTACAAAAAAAGTGGAGAGATACTTCTGATCCATGTCCCAGGCTGAGTCAACTGGGGCACCCTTGAGACGGATGGGTGACTCCCTGCCCTGTGCCAACAGAGCCCCAGCCGCTGAAAACCTCCACACTCCACAATTACAGCCATGTTCAAGGACAGACTCGACTGCTCAGATGAGCTCTACCCGGAAATACATCATGAAAAACAGGTATGCAGGTTTTGTGACTAAAATCTCCAGGCTTTCACAGAGTTGGGGATGGGCTACCTCTCCCCCATCTCCCTGTTCTTCTGGAAGGCTAGCAATTAGGCCCATGCCCCAAAGCCACCACTTGGTTAAAAATTTAATTCCAACTTTATCACCCTGTCAAAAATTTTGGAATTCCCGGAGTTTCTCAAACACTACTATACTGATACACTGGGTTTTATAATAAGTACACCATTTTTAATGGATGTAACATAGAAGACAACCAATACCAAAATATATACCCTCAATATCTATCCTGCAATATCTTAGTAATTTCTTATACAAGGGCTTAATGGCTCCATGGTGAGACTAAACATCCTTCACTAACTTTCTCCTAAGGAAAAATTTCTTGATGATTTTTAGCAAATTTTCTATAATTAGCAATACAAAATAAATTATTGAGGATCTGCTATAGGGGCAGGCATAACTGGTGGATGGGAAAATTAGATATAATCATGGTAGGGAAGTTGTAATGAGGTGGGATTGAGGTTGAATATTTTAACATATTAACATGAACAACTTTGTTAAAAAATTGAGAAGAAATCCACTGTATAACTGAAGCAATAACACAGATGAACAAAACAGTTTAGTAAAAGTCACTATTTAGCAACACCTTTACAAGACATGCTGTAATAAGCAATACAAAAGTAAATTAATTAGTGCCTGCTAAGAGAAGGATTGGGGGTGGGTGGGTAGGAAATTAGGGATTGTGGTGGTGGTAAGGCACATTGGTGGTGGGACTGGTGCTGGAATATTGAATACCTGAAACAACTGCATTGTGAACAACTCTATAAATCATGGTATTTATTTATTTATTTATTTTTATTTTTGCTTTTTGGGTCACACCCGGCAATGCTCAGGGGTTACTCCTGGCTCTGCACTCAGGAATTACACCTGGCGGTGCTCGGGAAACCATATGGGATGCCGGGGGTCGAACCCGGGCCAGCATAAGCGGCCAGGTGCAAGCAAACACCCTACCCACTGGGCTATCGCTCCGGCCCCCAAATCATGGTGTTTAAATAAAGTTAAAAGTTTTTTTTTAAAAAAAGTACCATGGAGACAATTCAAGTGACAGGCAAGTGTAAGGCCATCCTGGCCAACACATGCTCCCAGGAGCACCACTGGGCCTAAGCAGCACAGAATCATCAGGCTAATACCCACAGAACTGTCTCAACTGGAGCAGTTCGACCTTGCTGCATCCCCTACGGTGTGGCCTTTATTAAAAAATAAATCACAGGAAAATAGGAAATGAATAATATGAATCATTTAAAATCATCATATGTGTTTGGAACTCACCTAAACATCCTTTATAATAAAGTGTCAAACTACACAAGAGCTCAGAGTTCAGCTTTAAGCTCAAATACAGTTTCAAAGCTACCAGAAAATGAGTAAGATTAAATGCTGATTAATGAAATATTTCAAATCTAGCTGGTTTCAGATATTTTAGCTATTCCTGACAATGCTAATGAGGTAATGAAATACTAATATCTGCCTCAGATAATCTTGACTTGGTCAAGACTGTCTAGTGTGTATCACTGTATCACTGTCTTCCCCGTTCATCATTGATTTGCTCGAGCGAGCACCAGAACCATCTCCATATGACCTGTCTCATGCAAGTAGAGCCCAAGGGCACCTGCTTGCTCCAGGAACATAAAGAGCCTCAAACCATTCCCTCAGGTCATGGGAATGAGGTCTGTAATTGTTACTGGTATCTGGCATATCAAATACGACACGGGGTAGCTTGCCAGGCTCTGCCGTGCGGGTAGCATACTCTTGTAGTCATCTCAAAATCCAGCATTTATTGATGATTAATAATCAAGCGGCTGCGTGGAGCCAGGCTGTGATAGGCTGGTCTGCTGGGTGGAGTTGTGCGAGGAAGGGGGGTCGGGTGTGGAAAATGGAGGTCCTCATGGAGTGGGGGTTTGTCTGGCTTGTTGTGAGGCTCTGCTGGGGTGGCAGGCCAGGGCTAGAACCTGCCATCCCTCCCGGCGCCTCATGAGCGGCTGGCATAGGGGAGAGCCAGTAGCAGCTCTGCCCCATGTCTGTCTGAGTGTGTATTCAACTTATAACTCAATTCAGCTGAATTCCAGTTCAGTCAGATTTCTTAAACACAAGTTTTCATTCTATAACACTTTTCTAAGATTTTGTGTTCAATGACTGACTTATTTGCTTGGCATTAGTAAGGTTTTTTTGAAAAGATTTTTAACACAATTATATAAATTGTGTAAATATAAATTTACTTTTATAAATATAAAATATTTGCCTATAAATGGATGGACAGGGAGAAGATTATGTTGAGCGAAATTAGCCAGAAGAAGAGAGACAGACACAGAATGACTGCATTTATCTGCATAACATAAATATATGTACATATTAAGATACCAATATCCAAGGTCAAGTGAAACATATCAGGAGGTCTTGTCAAAGGTGGAAATTATCACAAACGTGTGGGAGTCAGAGGCTAGGTAAGACAGAAAATGGAACAGTGTGCTAACAATTGTCGAGGGTACTAATGCCAACCTAGAACTGAGCATTAAATAGAGGCAAAAAGATACACATGACAACCCTTTAATGTATGTTCTGTAATCCAGGGGC